>NQII01004809.1:79964-121879 GCA_002778355.1 Clitarchus hookeri | reverse complement strand
GCTCTATTATTCCACCTCGGCATTCATACCCTTGCATTCCAATTCGGTTTCTCCCGCTCTTGAAATCCGATGTTAATGTGTTTCTCGAGCTATATCATTCCTTCCGCACATCCGTTCTATACCTCGGGGAGATTTCTCATATTCCTTCTGGTTTCCTTTATATTTATCTCTTGTGTTTTTTCTTATTTCTCTCGTGCCCTCTCATTTCTTCCTGCCTCCCATTTTTCCTATCCCTTGGGGGTTTTCTCTTATACCTTCCAGTCTCAGTTATTTTATTTTTCTCGCTCCCCATCCCTCTCATGCTTTTCGCATCCTCTATCACCACTACCAGTCTTCTTCTGTAGGCGGCCATCATTGATTCCCGCACCCGCAACCAGAGTGTGCTAAGCCATCTTTAATTCCCGCGCTAGCCACCAGAGTGCGTGAAGTTTTACATTTGGTGGCTAGGAGCGCTGGTATCGGCTCGGCCATTTTGTGCATGTGAGTTGGTTCACTCGTCGCCAGCAGGGGCATGCAAGCACCAGGGAGGTGATTTTAGTCGATGGGCGCCGGGAACACTAGGAATTTTCTGTTGTTTCGGAACTCAAAAAATGCAGGAGGCATGTGGGATCGTTCCGGCACCCCCTGGGTCGCAAGTACAACCTCTTTACAGCACAACCACCATTACATATGTAGTGTTAAGAGATGAAATACGTAGGCCAATGCACCAAATATGTGCATCGGCCTACGTACTCGTCAGACAATAAACTAGTAATAGCGAAAAAGGATCGCCATTGCATGTTTATGTGAAGAAGTATTCACATTGGCCTACACAGTCTTCAGACAATAAACTCATCGCATAAAAGAACAGCAGTCATCACTCATGTGCGTACATATGCAGGTCTTATATGTGTAAAAGATACACATAAATTAATATAATGAAAAAAACCTTAATTTTGGCATTTAGGCAATTATATATATATATATATATATATATATATACATAAAAAAATTCTGGCAGGTCGCGTCTCTACATAAAAAAGATATGATTGCAAACAGAGCCAATGGCATGGCAATGTACATGTGTCAAGTGCAAATGTCTGTCTCTCTCCAACTTGTCCGGGCATTAGAGAGAGCATGCGCACACAGCTGCACCTCCAACTTGTCTATGCTCGCGCGCATGGTGCGGGATTGTAGCCGGCACTCACGCGCACGGAAATTGTGTGTTCCTTAATGTTCAGTAACAACTACCAGTAGGTTGAAAACATCAATGACACTTACACTGCCTCGTCAGAGGCAGCAGCATGGTCGCCCTTTAACCGCTCTCGCAATGACGAAGATGAAGCTCGTAGCATCTACCTCACACTTTACCGTCCGCAAGGCATATGCGGGCGGCTCCCAGGCTTGAGACAGGGACCACTATGTCAGCAAAAACATGACCGGATTTTTTTTTCTTATACCCAAACCAGTTGTGTATAGTCCACCGAAGTTGAAACACATTTCCAGGTTATAATACTGTTGGTAGACATGTTCAGGATTCGCACCCTTTATATAGCGTGCCAAGATAACCCATTTGAAACTCTGCTGGTCCAGGTTTTATATGTTAATAATTGCCTTATTGGCTTCAATGTATGCATGCAGGGCGAGGTAGCAGGAAGCTCAAAGTGTGTCAAGCCTGTTGAAATGAAGCTGAAGCAGTTTCACAGAGGTGAGGATACAGCCAATACCCTTCCCCATGTACTCGTCCTCCTGGCATATCTTGGCAATGGCGGCCAACACTGCATCTTCAATGCCACCAACATTCAAGATGCGCTTGAAGGTTCACGTGTCCATCTCGTCTTTGTGAGGCTCTGGTTTGCCATANCAATGCCACCAACATTCAAGATGCGCTTGAAGGTTCACGTGTCCATCTCGTCTTTGTGAGGCTCTGGTTTGCCATACACACACGAGAAAAATATTGATCTTAATTACCCTCTGGACCTCTATCGCCTGAACCAGCTGGCCGATAATATTCTCCTTCATACTCTCAAGGTAGCCGCAAATATCCATAGCCTCGCTCGAGGTATTCTCGGCGATGTATGTCTTCATAATGCCCCGAAACGTGCTCTCTACCTCTGCAAATCCATAAGCATTACTTTCGCCAGCGCCAATGACGACGGCTCTACAGCAAGATCGGCNGTGCTCTCTACCTCTGCAAATCCATAAGCATTACTTTCGCCAGCGCCAATGACGACGGCTCTACAGCAAGATCGGCCCTCCACAGCAATATGACGGGCTGCAACAAATGGTATGGGCTGTGACATATTGGACGGCCCTGACTGGGAGATAGTTGGCACAGCCATGCGGGCTCGTTTCGATGGCGGTGGGGTAGTGGTGTCATTGCATTTAGCGATGTGTACTAGCAGATTTTTAACTCGGGTAAACTTTCTCCGGCAGTTTCCGCACTCCAGTGTCTTGGCATTAGGGTTAACCCAGCTGCCACATCCGTGGCAGTATTCTTCGCAAGTGCGAGCAAGGTCCTCAATGCAAAAATTTCAATATGGCTTAGCACCCAGCCTAATTAGTCCTGTGCATGTTACACGATGGTTGGCAATTTTGTCGGCACGGGTGAATGTAGCTCCACACCTATTACACATGTGCTGTACCTCCCAGCACGGGTTAAGGGCGCAAGTGTGTTCATGCCACAGTCGTCCATTCTTGCAGATCTAAAACACCCTGTCGCAGAAAGCGCACTGTATTGCGAGTGGTCACATCGTAGGTGTGTTAGTCAATGGATGTGATGATGACTGAGAAAAAGAAGAAAAGAATGATGATGCCTAAAAGGGAAAGATTGAAAGGAATAAGCAGCAGAATCCATCTTGACTATGGACGCACCAGAGAAAACACAACAATTAAGGACGTCTCGACTGGCCAATCTGTTAGAACTCGCTAAGGACTGCTCGGCACCGGACTACCAGGAGGGAACCTATGGGGGAATATGCATACTGCTAAGCTATTCTGGAAACACTATATATCCAAATCTTAAAACAAGCCTAATGAATCCACGAGTCGTATTGATCGAATACCCACACAGTAAAGGGNCACTATATATCCAAATCTTAAAACAAGCCTAATGAATCCACGAGTCGTATTGATCGAATACCCACACAGTAAAGGGGAATGTACAAATAAAATATAATAAAAGGTTATCTTTGAGTGCTTGCACTCTCTCTACACATGCATCATTGCATTCTGTCATAGCACCATCTCTACCCTGTGCTGCAGGGGACCAACAAGCATGCGCGCATGGTCTGTTCCAGCTGCAAACACACTCAAAAACGAATCATATAGATCGCATGTCCTCCCAGGCACAGGGAGCATTAATAAATCACCTAACATGTAAACTACTACTATAGTTAATTCACAGTTACTTCAAACTTTTCTGAAGCCCTGCTTAAGTTTTACTTCCAGAATATTCCCGCGACTAATGCAAACAATGCCTAGCTAAGTCTGTAATTACACCAAAGAGACAGTACACAAAACAAGATCTATTTCTTACCAGACATTAGAAACACGCCTATTCTCTCCCTTTTTGTATTTCTTTTAGTTATAAATTAAATATTATATTGAATGCATGTATTAAGGCATTTATTGTTTGCATCCAAAAGAGAATAAAACATCTGTGATACCTGACATATGTAGGGAACATCCAAAGGCATCATACATATAGTGATTTTTTTTTTCAAAGGTTTTGATTCTAAATCATGAAGAAACCATAAATAGACCTTATATGAACTGTAGCATNCACTATATATCCAAATCTTAAAACAAGCCTAATGAATCCACGAGTCGTATTGATCGAATACCCACACAGTAAAGGGAAATGTACAAATAAAATATAATAAAAGGTTATCTTTGAGTGCTTGCACTCTCTCTACACATGCATCATTACATTCTGTCATAGCACCATCTCTACCCTGTGCTGCAGGGGACCAACAAGCATGCGCGCATGGTCTGTTCCAGCTGCAAACACACACAAAAACGAATCATATAGATCGCATGTCCTCCCAGGCACAGGGAGCATTAATAAATCACCTAACATGTAAACTACTACTATAGTTAATTCACAGTTACTTCAAACTTTTCTGAAGCCCTGCTTAAGTTTTACTTCCAGAATATTCCCGCGACTAATGCAAACAATGCCTAGCTAAGTCTGTAATTACACCAAAGAGACAGTACACAAAACAAGATCTATTTCTTACCAGACATTAGAAACACGCCTATTCTCTCCCTTTTTGTATTTCTTTTAGTTATAAATTAAATATTATATTGAATACATGTATTAAGGCATTTATTGTTTGCATCCAAAAGAGCATAAAACATCTGTGATACCTGACATATGTAGGGAACATCCAAAGGCATCATACATATTGTGATTTTTTTTTTCAAAGGTTTTGATTCTAAATCATGAAGAAACCATAAATAGACCTTATATGAACTGTAGCATNTGTGATTTTTTTTTTCAAAGGTTTTGATTCTAAATCATGAAGAAACCATAAATAGACCTTATATGAACTGTAGCATGCTATATGAAGAGTAGGCTATATGTGAGAAACATCGCCAGTTTTCACTAGGTGCGTTTCCACGCCATTACATTCTGCCACAGTCCCATTCCTACATCGTACCGCAAAGTCCCAGACACACCATATAAGCGCTCGATGTCGGTCTTGTGCAGTCAGCGGTGGGAGGGAAAGGGGGGAGTGATAGAACATTTACATAGTCAGGGAGTATGTTATTGTTTATTTGTTCCAAGTGAAACATCTAACTTTGATCACCACCACCACTCACCACTATGTTCCAATACCATGTGCGAGGTAAAGCTGTGCATATGCGCTTTCGAATGTCCTGACAAGTTGGAGAGAGACAGACGTGTGCGTTTGACACATGTACGTAGCCATGCAATTGGCTGTATGCATGAGACGCGACCTGCCAAAATTTTTTCATGTATATATAATTGCCTGAATGTTAGAACTCACCTCCCCAATACAAGCACACCACTGCTGGCGACGAGTGAACTATCTCACTTGCACAAAATGGCCACTTCGATACCAGCACTCCTAGCTGCCAACTTCACACAAATGTAGACCATCACAATTTAAGANTGCACAAAATGGCCACTTCGATACCAGCACTCCTAGCTGCCAACTTCACACAAATGTAGACCATCACAATTTAAGATGGCTTAGCACACTCTGGTGGTGGGTGCAGCAACCAATGATAGCCGCCTACAGAAGACGACATCGACTGCGATGGAGAGCGCGAAAAGAAGAGAGGGGTGGGAGCGAGAGAGAAAATAATGGAGACTGGAAGGANCACATCGACTGCGATGGAGAGCGCGAAAAGAAGAGAGGGGTGGGAGCGAGAGAGAAAATAATGGAGACTGGAAGGAATACGAAAACCCTCCGAAGAATAGAACGGACAGGAGGCAAGAAGAAATGAGAGGATACGAGAGAAATAATAAAAAACACAAGAGAGAAATGTAAAGAAGACCGGAAGGAATATGAGAAAAAACCCCAAGGGGTAGAATGGATACGAGAAAGTAATGACAGAGCATGAGAAANGAAGACCGGAAGGAATATGAGAAAAAACCCCAAGGGGTAGAATGGATACGAGAAAGTAATGACAGAGCATGAGAAAAACATCAACATCGGATGAAAGAGCGGGAGAAAAGAAATCGGAATGCTAGAGCAGGAGAAAAAGAATCGGAATGCAAAAGCGTAAAGTGACGAGGTGGAATGTTAAAGCAAGTGAGAAAAAAGGGAAAATCCAGACAGAAAAAAAAGGAAATTCCGAAGAGTTAAAATTAAATACAATANAAAAGCAAGTGAGAAAAAAGGGAAAATCCAGACAGAAAAAAAAGGAAATTCCGAAGAGTTAAAATTAAATACAATATGGCCGCCAAGGACGAGAAATGACAGAGCAGGAGTTTGCCGCGTGACTTCATCAAAGATAGCAGTAATGGCTCCCGCCCCCCGCCAGGACGTTAGTTGCAGCAGAACCGCCATTTTCCTACTACTATTGGTTCAAACATTTATTTTTCTCTCCGCAGCAGCTAGCAGGAAATTACTCTGGCAGTAACATTTAACTTTTTATCTGATACAGGTTACCAGGATTAAAACCCATTTTGAATTGCCACCATCATCCTCTACAGTAGAAGATTGCTTTGTCTACATTTGTTACTTCAATTAAATGAAACTGTGACTGGTGTCCCATCACTGCTTTCACCTACACGTTGGAAAAGCGATGTTAATATCTACATTACGTGTTACAACAGGACTGAAAGCTGAAGTAACGTTGCACATGTCTGGTGGTGACCCAGTGACGGTACGTTTCGACGGCGTTGTCTGCTCACGCGAGTCGCCGAGTTACCGTGCAGCGAGATGCGAGTGTTCCGCTCCCTTGAAGCGTTGCAGTTTCCCCCCTCCCACCGCATTGTGCTGGAGGCTCTGTTGACGACGTTAGAGGACGTGGTGTCACGAACAAACGATAATCCAACGTCGTAGAAGCTTTCATAATGTTCTCTGACCTTCGAAAGACTCTGGGTGCGGGGGAATGACTGGAAAAAGAAGATACTTTCTGTTGTCTCAAGAGAGAAGACTGTACACGGGCAGAACATATGTTCCTTTAACGTTTTGATTGGATTGGATAGAGAAGGACTTATAAACGCCCTCCGGTGTTATGCTTGAAGACTTATCAGAGGACGACTTACAAACGAACTTATAACAAAACTTAAACTAAAACGTACGCCTTACCTGGGGTTGGAACCCAGAAGCTCCCGCGCCACAGACCCGCGGCGCACCAACCGACTACGCCAAGCAATGTCGCCTCCTTAAATGAGAAGGGGAGGGGGGATGGGTAACCATGACTTTGATGCCCAAGTTCAGTTATGTAATGTTTTATTTTTCTGTCAACTTTGAATGTATCTAAGATTTTGAAGGAGTAAATTTAGCTGGGCACATTGTTGCATGTATAAATTAAGGGTTTTTATAATAATCAATTATGATATGACCTCGCCAGTCGGGATTTTAATAGAATGTTTAAATTTTTGTTTTTTGTGATAAGAAACCGTATTTGCACTTATTTGTATTAGTTTTTATTTGTGTGTATATTTGTATGTACATATAGTTGGTATTTCTACTTTGCGACTTTTTGGAGCATTATTGCCAGAAATGGATTAGTTTTGCCCAAATAAACCAAAGAAACTCTGGGACATGTCCACAAAGCCTTGTCATCTATACGCTGCTGTACCTCCTGAAGATTGCGTTTTTTTAATCTCCTGNTCTGGGACATGTCCACAAAGCCTTGTCATCTATACGCTGCTGTACCTCCTGAAGATTGCGTTTTTTTAATCTCCTGCTTAAATTTGAGGTTATTAAGTTTATTAGAACGTCACTGATAGAAGGAAGAGACGGAATGTTATTTCTCACATGTCAGAAAGTTTCCGTCACAAAACAATACATTTTTTNTCACTGATAGAAGGAAGAGACGGAATGTTATTTCTCACATGTCAGAAAGTTTCCGTCACAAAACAATACATTTTTTTAGTTTTTTGTTGTAAATAAATAATTTTTGCAGCCTCTTTTAATTAAAAACAGTACTTTAACGTCCATTGCTAGTGTAGTATGTTCGGAATATATTATGTTAATTTAATTTATATTTCTAGGTTTTACAACATTGTGTCCATGGAGCCATCAACATGCTCATTGTTAAATTAAACGAATATTCTCTCTTCAGCTTAGTTACAAAATATAATTTTAATGCTAGGATGCTGCCTTGCACCCTAATTACTTTGTACACACACAGACACACATATATGCACTAGCTGTGCCCGCAGNCCGCCACCATTGCTCGCCACGTCCGCGTACGTGCCCTCTTGCGAAAGTAAATTTTTTGAGATATTTTCTCGCGATAAAAAGTAGCCAATGTCAACTTTCAGCGGTCCACCTAATTCTGTGCAAGAAATTAGGTCGATCTATTGCTCGGTTGCGACGTTGCAATGTTATTGCGTTTGTGGACTTTTTTTATTTTCCAATAAGGATCTCCCCAAGGGAATGAGAAATCTTCTCGGGTAAAAAGTAGCCTATGTCACTTCCCGGCCCTCCAACTATCTCTGTGCAAAAATTGACGTCGATCCGCTGCTCCGTTGCGACGTGGAAGGACAAACAAACAAACAAACACACTCTCGCATTTATATAATAGTTAGGCTATATATACCAAGGACAGATAAACTTTTCAGTTACATATTAATTGATAAGTTATTTTCCATATAGATACTTATCGATAAATATCGCCATATCTATAAGTATCTATATATTGATATATCGAGCATTGACGCAGCATTGTACCCCAAGCGCTAGTTTTCCAAAAAAAAAATTCGAGGGAATGAGATATTTTTTTGGGATAAAAATAGCCTATGTGAACTTTTACTGAAGTACAGAAGCGCAGCCGCCGATCTTTCGTGGTACTGCCAGAGCGAAGTAGCGCAGGGGCAGGCCAATACATTGGCATTCGGGAGGACCGGGGTTTGAATCCCAGTCCGACCATTCTCATTTTGGCTTTCCATGGTTTCCCGAAATCGTTCCAGGCTAATAGAGACATGCGCCCAGCAAATTTGGCAATGAAGGAGGGAAAAGTTTTATGTCTGGTAAAAACACTTATTAGTATTTCTCTGTTATATATATAGATATGCTACCGTGGAGTTTCTTTAAGGTATTTTTATCCTACACAATTCTTTACTACATGATATTGTTCCATGTGTAACGATTTAGACAGCGCATTGCAGGAGAGCGCGCTGGCGGCAAATGTTTTTCCGAATTGTATATGTTAGTATATAATGGAAATTTTCATTACATATCTCATATTTAAAACCAAAATAAACCACTGACCCTCAATGTAATACTAGAGTTTTTAATTCGCAGTACGGAACCGAGATAACATTTCGGTTTAGATACTACATCTATGATATGGGAATGTTTAAGTTTTCTATTTATTTCAATTGAAAAACATGATAACATTATTATTGGCTAGTTTCATATAATAGCTAAATAAACTAAGAAAAAAAAGTAAATAGCTAAACTATTTTCCTTCGCACATATCTGGATAATGGGTTGTTTGAATGCAGCACGGGTTCGTTAGGACGAAACTCGGGGGCTACGGCAGTTGCTCCTAGCTGCCGACAGATAGCAGCTCGCTCGATGTCACCCCTCCCCTGCGCCGTTAGACAATCCGCTCTCAGGCGGATTGTGTTTGAACAGGGCAAGCAAATGCTGAAGTGATATTGGAAATTGGAGAACGCTGTTCGCCCGGGACTTCTCTTTCTATCGCGGAATAATTCTGGCGGCCTACACGCGCCCTGAGACACGGTCGCGACACAGTGAATAATTTCGTTTCACAACAAAGAAAAAAGAATATTCTATTTCTCGACACCGGTGGCAACGTTAACTTTCCAAAGCCACTCTGATCGGCAAAAAATTCATTGTAAATAGAAGGGGAAAAATACATTCCAATTATAAACATGTGTAAGTTATGTGCAATGATCTACAAAACTCGTTATATTTCATTGAGAGCTGTCAAGAGAAACGTCGAAGTCTATATTTGCTTAGTGCCTCAGCTTTTTGCATGTACCGAGCGTGTTTGGTAATGTAGTAGCTTGTCTGACTCGAGTTCAGGAGGTCATGGGTTCGATCCAATCCGGGTGCGGTGGGGTGTATTTCTCCCAAAGCTGTTTCCCCCCTCCCTCTAAGCGAATGCTGGTGCAGATACTGCTCTCTTCCCTGTGCTGCCCTGTAAAGAGGCCTGCAGAGGTTTTGGCGTGCACATAATAACTAAAATTAATATATTCACTAGATTTTTCCAGAACTCAGATGCAGCATTGGCCTATTTGGTATCAATGAATTACAGCTTAACAAAGACGAACCAGACTTTACTAAGATGGGAACACAGTTTCTATTTAAGAAGAAAAAATTACACAGTTAACGCAAAGTTCACGACGATGGGGCACCCAAGTTGACTTCAAGCTAAATTGGCCTTATAATTGTTATTAGCCTATAAGTAATTAGCTGTAAATTCAATGGCCGCAATGTCACAAGTCATGCACTACAGAGCAACCAAGTAGAGAGGCCGCAATGCCGTGAATTGGGTCGAGCTCTTATTTTAAACTACCAATTACTAGCATGTGACGATTTTACTACTAACATAAACACATACGTCAAACCACGTGAGTACGATGAAAAACTATGAGTTCAGATATCGGCTACCCTGACGACACGAATATTACGAACGTAGAGAGCCAATTTCCGCTAAGGGAAAAAAGGTAATAGTTATCTAGGAACCTCTGCTTGTTCTTCCTTACTGTCCATCCAGTGGGAAACCCGCAGACATTATTTTTGGGGTTGATTTCCAGTACTTTCTACAACTGGCTACTCGTCATTTTCTTAAACTCGTTTGCATTTTCGTTTATCTAGCAAACCAATTTAAATAAACCATCTCCGTGAACATAACAGTGTGCAAGTCAGAAAGCACCAAGTGGACCGGAGCAGCAACTGTGCAACTATCGCATGTAGTCAAAGAATTATCTTTCTGTAATAGTTAAATTATGTTTCCAGCCATAGGTATCTTCGTTGTTTCTAACTTGATAATTTTTAAAAATGAATAAATATTTATTATGTTGTTGGTGTTGGTAACGCCACTGTAATCTGAGGAAGTAGTGGTTCGAAAGGGCCTGTAGTGTGTCTGCTCCACGTAAAGATGGGTTATTGCAGCTGTTTTCTGTACCTGTTCCAAACTGATACTCGCGAAACTTGTATCTGATCCGAAATATCTGATACTTTCAGCATCAGACGCGTGAAGTCCTGAGTTCGTTGCTTCTTCTCCAGTCTCTCGTGTGGCCTTGTCCGGGCACGTTGCCAACTACACGGTATCATCACGTCACCAAGTACTAGCGCTATCAAGTGCAGGGTTTGGGTTGGTGTACTGTGTGGTGTCTGCTACAGTGAAATAAAGCGCGGATAAGAACAAGAGCAAAACAAAATATTTCATTTGTGCAAACGTTTTTCTGAGAGGATAATTAACTTTATATATGTAAATCGTTTAAAAAGAAACTAAGCTATAAATTATCCTCTTCTGTTTTTGTTTTTAACGAAAACACTTTACCGCGCTGTTGTCAAATTTAATCTAAGATATTAAGAAAGTGCATATTAACTAAACAGTACGTTTTTATTGTAAATAAAATTGTAACAGTAACAGCAGAAGCAACAAACTGGCAAATGTTTAACTAAGGTTACTTTTACTACAGTTTGGGAAGATCAATGTTAAAGGCTTGGCAACCAAACATTTTCGCCAGATTTTCTCAATTGATACGTTAAATCTCTAATCTTTAGTCTTTAAATAGAATAAATGAAAGTCGCTTATCCGTGTATGTCTGTGTATTCGCTTAGTACTTCTAAAGTACTCGATGGATTTTAATGCAGTTTTCAGCATCATTTAGAGACGTTCTCGAGGAAGATTTTGGTGTATAAAACGTGTACATTTAATCTAAGGATAGTATAGAAATGTCGAACCGTTTCTAATCAAGTCGGAAAAACCAGTTTTTAGGGCGCTTACGTACCTTTCGCTGACTAAACCATAAGAGATAAATCATATTAATCAACTACAGAATTGTAGTTCTCAAAACGTTCCACAGAAAAGTCCGGGATAGCATATGTTTATCTTTTAAGGGTGACCCACAGTAACCATTTTTGTCTTTCAAAGTATCGCTCCGGGCGAAGCAGGGCCGGTTCCCTAGTACAGGATAATTGTAATAATCATAAATCACTTATAAAATAACATCGTAACAAAGAAAAATCTTTCTCTTTTATTATTCGCGTAAGTTAAAATTTTAATCAAAAGTTGCCTTTTGGAACACTGCGCACCTAGCAGCGAAAATTTTCCTTATGCCAAACTCTCCCATAGGTAAGAGAACAAGTTCTGTTCCTAACCTGAGTAAAAGTAACAGTAGTTAAACTGATACTAAATGTACGTGATCGTTCAGCAGCGTACTCGTNGTCTTTCAAAGTATCGCTCCGGGCGAAGCAGGGCCGGTTCCCTAGTACAGGATAATTGTAATAATCATAAATCACTAATAAAATAACATCGCAACAAAGAAAAATCTTTCTCTTTTATAATTCGCGTAATTTAAAATTTTAATCAAAAGTTACCTTTTGGAACACTGCGCACCTAGCAGCGAAAATTTTCCTAATGCCAAACTCTCCCATAGGTAAGAAAACAAGTTTTGTTCCTAACCTGAGTAAAAGTAACAGTAGTTAAACTGATACTAAATGTACGTGATCGTTCAGCAGCGTACTCGTNATGTAGTCAAAGAATTATCTTTCTGTAATAGTTAAATTATGTTTCCAGCCATAGGTATCTTCGTTGTTTCTAACTTTATAATTTAAAAAAACGAATGAATATTTATTATTTTTTTGGTGTTGGTAACGCCACTGTAATCTGAGGAAGTAGTTGTTCGAAAGTGCCTGTAGTGTGTCTGCTCCACGTAAAGATGGGTTATTGCAGCTGTTTTCTGTACCTGTTCCAAACTGATACTCGNGGCCGTTCACTGTAAAGTGATCCCTTTTGAAAGCCCAGCTTGTGATCTACTTGTATGCACGTTGTGTATACTTCCGTCATATGTAAAATTAACATTTCTATGGTCCTGATCACTTTATTCATGCGTCGATCATAGTAAAATGTGAAATTATTTAAAAAAAAAGTAATTATTTTATAGATTGTATAATTTTTGCACTTACGTGCACTTAAAAACACAAAGAAAAATAAAAAAAATTTCAGTATTCACAAACTTTTAGTTCAACATTAAGACGTTGAGCTGCTATCTCTTTGTTGTTACCAACTTTTCTAGGCGTATTAAAGTCAGTTTAGCCGTTAAAATATAGGCAGGTAGGGGCATTGGCATTTTTAAAAGATTGATTTTATATATGCTCAGATAATCTTGAACAGATTACAGTGATTTAATAAATATATTATTAAAATTTTACGTATTGCGAGTGTAATGTTAAAATGCTTGGCCACTGAAGTGTCAATTACTTTTCTTCTACGCATTACAGTATGGGTTCGTAAACATTTACAATCCTAGCAATTCCATGGTTTTACTTGTGCTGTGCATGCATATTGACCAGACAAATGGCAATGTTAATTTTACATATGGCGGATGGATACAGAATGAGAAGTAAAAGTGAATCCTTAACCGGGCTTTTAGAAGTTCTCAATTATAACCGTGAACAGCCTATAACCAAATAAGCACTCATTTGGGTTATTACACCCTCAGAATTTATGTCGTTACGCTAATCACGTGGTAACTTGCGCATTAAAATTATTTAGATTTACGTGTACATATTCATACATACACATACATAGCAATATTGTGTGGTGAACTATTGCAAGGTATGCTGGCGTTCGCTGTGTGCTGTACTCTGTTGCTTTACTTCTACCACTAAAACGAAGCTCGGCAGCTGACGCCACAGGACCCGTGTCATGGGTCCCTTGCTGCTCGCTTGTGAGAGGTTGCAATGCATTCATTCTGTTTCCCAAGGCTGCGCAGTGGTCACTTACCCCTGCCACGTACAGCAGTGAGCAAGCACCAGATTACCTTGCAACAGTTCACAACACGCCACTGATACGTAGCTATGGCTACCCGGGATACCAACCCCAACCTCATTTTACAAAAGTAAAACCTGTATCGACTTAAAAAAAATTCCTTCTCTCTCCCTCTCTCTCTCTCTCTCTCTCTATATCTCTCTCTATCTCTATCTCTCTCTCTTATAAAATGTTTAGTAGCCGCTATAAAGTCAAGTTTTCAGCAAGAAAATGGGCCAGGTATATATTTGTATGCAGTTTTAAAGAAAACGCTTTTGATATTTCAGTGCGCACTGCATCTTCCTTTACCGCAAACCCCTTGCCTACCTTTGCAAAAATTTAATCCAGTGATTAAACAACATTAAAAATACTTTCAAGAAAGGCACACAGAGTTTGCGATAACTTCAAATATTATTTGAAGTTGAATAGCTGAGGAACGTTTTACGCTTGAGAGTGTAGGTAAATCGCAGAGGAGCGTTTTACGCTTGAGAGTGTAGGTTAATAGCAGAAAGGCACTTTACGCTTGAGAGTGTAGGTTAATAGCAGAGGAGCGCTTTATGCTTGAGAATGTAGGTAAATAGCCGAGGAGCGTTTTACGCTTGAGAGTGCAGGTAAATACGAGAGGAGAGTTTTACGCTTGAGAGTGTAGGTTAATAGCCGAGGAGCGTTTTACGCTTGAGAGTGTAGGTAAAATAGCAGAGGAGTGCTTTACGCGTGAGAGTGTAGGTAAATAGTCGAGGAGCGTTTTACGCTTGAGAGTGTAGGTAAAATAGCAGAGGAGCGTTTTACGCTTGAGAGTGTAGGTAAAATAGCAGAGGAGTGCTTTACGCGTGAGAGTGTAGGTAAAATAGCAGAGAAGCGCTTTACGCTTGAGAGTGTAGGTAAATAGCCGAGAAGGGTTTTACGCTTGAGAGTGTAGGTAAAATAGCAGAGAAGTGCTTTACGCTTGAGAGTGTAGGTAAATCTGGAAAGGAAATAAAGATGAACATAATCTTTTGAAACCATCACGAGTCACGAAAATTTTTAAGTAATTCCTGTCCGTGAATTTCTGACTGTGTAGGCCTACGTGTGTCTGTGTCACTGTGTTGAAGTTTCGAGCATTTCTAAATTGTGAATTAAGTTGCAGGGACCTGAGTTCCATATTCAAAACTACGAAAATTAATTTTTTACTTTAACATGCAAAAAAAATGTTAGTGGTTATTCTGAGTGATGATATAACATCCACGAACTTTCTTAAAGCACCCGTCTACCTTAAGGTACTTCCCGTATTTCAGGCACGGCAGTAGGGCTTAAAGTAATTTAGTAAATACTGAACATCCAGAAACCTACACGTCAGTACGAAGCCTTGCCCGTAACGACAATGGAACGTTGACCCTGCAATTTTTTTTTTTGGTGAAGAGTTTGTAGTAAAGTTTGTAGTAGGGTCCTATACTAGTTTCGTAGGAGTTCACACAGAATATTTTAAGCTTTAGGATCCAAATATCTGAAAATGTCATTTGTGGCCATGTTAAAGAGCGTCGAAATAGCGTTTGAAATAAACATGATATGTTGAATGTTAATTCCGCCTGAGTCTGAATTGTTATTTCTTCTCATGTGGAAACAAACTGCGTTCACGTGAAATAGTTTGTTTTAAAAAACGTGTACTGAGAACACACAGCCACATAGTTTGCGCACCGGGTAGGATAAAATAGTTAAAAATAAAATACATGTTAAATATGAACCATAAATTTGGAGCGACAACAGGAAACCATAGAGAAGTAAGAAAAAAACTGAGCCCCGCATTCGGTTACGCTGTCACCTCAAACAAATGAAATAAATGTCTAGGGACCTCCTATCACTCAGAGTGGGTGTAACCTTTGTACATAGATAACTGATGGCTTCCACTGGCCATAAATGAGCTTCGCTGAAATGAAGGTAAGATAGCCACTGACCAAAACTCTTCCGTACCCTCACCGAAGTTTCGTGGAAGAACCATCTTTCAAAACGTTTAGGCCAGCCATGTTGCCCAAAAGCAAGCGACGCTATCTAGATTCAGTTAAAAATTCCTAGTGTTCGAACTATCTAGTATATGCTATCCTTATGACTATTATCGAATACTGCCTGCGTACCAAATTCGGTTGAAATGGGTTTAATGGCCGAATAAATAGGGCAAACTTCAAAAAAATATCTATAAGCCGTCACTCATAAAATGACAGTGTGATCGAATAAAATCGCATGATTTAGTGTGGTGACCTTAGCATTATATGTACCTCAAATTCGACGGGAAGTAATAGATTAGTTACTGAGATACGCTGCGTAAGCTTAATTATTAATATTCCTGTCATCTTTTGAATCCACTGAATAATAAAGTAATCCAATCTAACATAGTTAAATTTCTAAATTTATTGCAAAAATGTGTTGCGCTTGCAAACCAGTTTCCGTTCACATCTGTTAAATTGTCTCTGAGATATGACGTTCTGTATTACTCAATAATTTTTAAAGCCGCCACTCCGAAAAAAAACCTAGCGTTTTTTAAATTACAAAATATGTGTGTCTTCGCAAAATGCTTGAAATGTAAGAGGTTTGTTGAATTTCAGGAGAACGGGATGGAAATATTTTGAGTGGAAATACACGCACCTGTATGGATAAACAGACGTAGTCTATATACAGAACATTAGCTTATTTTTGATTCAGAAAGCAGGCAAATAATTGTCTTCACAATCACAAAATTTTGCTACTTTCTTTTTCTACTTTGGGTATTAAATACAAGTGCAATTTTTAAAAATCATTAAAGTCATTTTGTGAAACTAAAGCTCTTAGGAAACAATTTTACGTACGCAATGATCATTTCTAATTAACTTCATTATTATCAAAGGAGTAATGAGCATTAAATTAGTATTTATTAAATAATACTGGGTAAAACTTCTGATTAAACGTTTAACTCAAAAGTTTATTAGAATATATTGAATTTTCATTAGTTTCGTAATGTCAATTAATAATTTCAGACAATATAATTCACNTTTCAGACAGTATAATTCACATATACCTCTACACAGTAAAATCCATTTAATACTTGGAAACAATACTTTGAAAAGGTTCTGACATATTTTAATATTTTATATTAAATAATCTTTAATAATAATTTAAAAAGTTTAGTGAAAAATACTTTGAATTACTGATATTATTTTATAATTCTTTACTATAATTTATATCATTGAAAAAGCTTAACGCAGAATACTGCTCGTATTCTCGTTTGGTTAGGCATTTGTTTTTTTTTCTATTAAATAAAGTTAATGTGAACACCAAGTGCTTATAATGTACAACGTCTCGAACAACGTATTATTATTATGGAGTATACTTTCACTCAAACAGGTAACATGGTTTCAAATTCCTCGCTGATACTTCGCTTAAGGGAGTGGAACTTTCAAAGAAAAGCGATTAAACTTTCGTGATTAAAATAGCTTCTATTGTTTGGTAAGTGAACGCCCTGGCAAAATAAGTAAGCTATTTCCGTCCGGCCTTTCGAACATATGCAACCTGCAGGGACTCTGACGAAATGACATATCGATTTCAACAAAATAGCAGCAACCCGGCTACCAAACATTTGATCGGTACAATAACTTCAAGTGTTTCGATTGTCTTCTACTACGATGATAAATAAAATAATGAAAGGGTATCACAACAACCCAAAGAACTTTTTTCATAACCTCTAAATGCCCAATTACACAAAATTACAAAACCTTTTTTCTTATTAAAATATAGTATTAAACTGTCTGTAGTAGGCAGTTGCCATTTAGTTTATTTTAGGCACTATGTTCAAATTTAGTATAGCTGTACAGTTAAGCTTTTTTTTGTTCTTTTTTTTTACATGATTATCTACTATAGACACCGTCTGTATGTCTCCCTTATAAATTTCAAATCTCAGCCTACATCTAACTACAGAAAACTGTATGGTTTTTAATGCCTTGCAAAGGCACCTGAATTTTAATGTTTTCAAGAAACAGTCAACTAATTTTCACGACGCGACGGTGGCCCAACAAAATTGAAAAGTAATCAACCATATCTAACGAAACATGCGGTCGATTAAAAATAAACTTTGTACGCCAGCGTTACCTTAACAGATATGAAAACACGTATTCGTGGTATCTAATATCACCCATTTTGAAGACAGTGATATCTGATAAAGGTGCCAACATGTTACATTTCCGAATTTGGTATTCGAGTATTGGAGTATAGAGAAGTAAAATATGCAAAGTTATGAGAAGTCAACACTAATGTTTCAAACAGTCGGTAGGTGATAAAAATGTTTTATAAAAAATGTGTGTACTATCTGCGACCACTGCATCGATATGAGAAAATCTTCGTGTATTGGCAGTTCGTAATGAGGATATTTGACGCAATTATTAACTACCTATAACATCCGCCATTTTGGAAGATAGCGTTACATGAACACTTACGGTAGTAAATTTTATCTCGGGAACGTTTAAAATTTCCAATTGAAATTTGTACTGTAAAAGGCAACTCATATTGTCATAATACTGACATATCACATATTTATTTTCAAAATAGCGGTCATGTAATTTTTAATGTCCGTATAATGCAGGTNATCATAATACTGACATATCACATATTTATTTTCAAAATAGCGGTCATGTAATTTTTAATGTCCGTATAATGCAGGTCGTCCATGAATTCTTTCTTTAATTACAAAACTCAATAACACAAAAACTACACAAGTTATCAAACTGCTGTTTTCACCAAAATGTACGGTATCTCAAAATGTTTTTTCTTATGTGTCAGGTGCTAGCTGAATAAGGAGTAAGAGGCGCTATGGCCTTAAAGTAGGATAAGACCCAAAGTGTTTTGCGGTATCACGAGACCAGATCACTGGTGACTGTTCAACGCAACTTCCGAAGACAGAATGGATGACCACCGCCTGATCATAAAAACAACACAACTTGGTATGCGTTTTTTAAAGAGACGGTGAGTGTAGGGTCGCGTACATGAATGAGCCGCCCATCTGTCAATGAAGAGAATGTTGACAAAGTGCGGGAAGCATTTCAGCGAAGTCCCTCTAAATCAACACGCCATGCTTTGCCTGAACTTGACATTCCACGTTCAACTGTGCACAAAATCTTGAACAAAAGGCTTCATTTGTACGCATACATAGTTCAGATCATGCAAACCTTGCAACCGAGTGGCCATTCTCAACACAGAGCTTTTGCAACTGAGGTGTTGCTTCGCATTGATGACGATAACGCATATCTGCAACGTGTGTGTTTTTCAGATGAGGCAACGTTTCACACCTCCAGAAACGAGATGGTGCACTGCCACATTGAGGAGTAACCGTTCGTGGATTTATGAATGAAACATTTCCCGATCGTTCAATTGTATGCGATGGTCCAATATCCTGGCCACCAAGATCACCGTTCATTACCCCACTCGATTTTTGTTATTGGGTTAAGCTGCACGTATGCCCGATGTCAGGACATTGATTGGGAGGATAACNCGCTTGCAAACCAGTTTCCGTTCACATCTGTTAAATTGTCTCTGAGATATGACGTTCTGTATTACTCAATAATTTTTAAAGCCGCCACTCCGAAAAAAAACCTAGCGTTTTTTAAATTACAAAATATGTGTGTCTTCGCAAAATGCTTGAAATGTAAGAGGTTTGTTGAATTTCAGGAGAACGGGATGGAAATATTTTGAGTGGAAATACACGCACCTGTATGGATAAACAGACGTAGTCTATATACAGAACATTAGCTTATTTTTGATTCAGAAAGCAGGCNATACACGCACCTGTATGGATAAACAGACGTAGTCTATATACAGAACATTAGCTTATTTTTGATTCAGAAAGCAGGCCAATAATTGTCTTCACAATCACAAAATTTTGCTACTTTCTTTTTCTACTTTGGGTATTAAATACAAGTGCAATTTTTAAAAATCATTAAAGTCAATTTGTTAAACTAAAGCTCTTAGGAAACAATTTTACGTTCGCAATGTTCATTTCTAACTAACTTCATTATTATCAAAGGAGTGATGAGCATTAAATTAGTATTTAGTAAATAATACTGGGTAAAACTTCTGATTTAACGTTTAACTCAAAAGTTTATTAGAATATATTGAATTTTCATTAGTTTCGTAATGTCAATTAATAATTTCAGACAGTATAATTCACATATACCTCTACACAGTAAAATCCATTTAATACTTGGAAACAATACTTTGAAAAGGTTCTGACATATTTTAATATGTTATATTAAATAATCTTTAATAATAATTTAAAAAGTTTAGTGAAAAATACTTTGAATTACTGATATTATTTTATAATTCTTTACTATAATGTATATCATTGTAAAAGTTTAACGCAGAATACTGCTCGTATTCTCGTTTGTTTAGGCATTTGTTTTTTATTATTCTATTAAATAAAGTTAATGTGAACACCAAGTGCTTATAATGTACAACGTCTCGAACAACGTATTATTATTATGGAGTATACTTTCACTCAAACAGGTAACATGGTTTCAAATTCCTCGCTGATACTTCGCTTAAGGGAGTGGAACTTTCAAAGAAAAGCGATTAAACTTTCGTGATTAAAATAGCTTCTATTGTTTGGTAAGTGAACGCCCTAGCAAAATAAGTAAGCTATTTCCGTCCGGCCTTTCGAACATATGCAACCTGCAGGGACTCTGACGAAATGACATATCGATTTCAACAAAATAGCAGCAACCCGGCTACCAAACATTTGATCGGTACAATAACTTCAATTATTTCAATTTTCTTCTACTACGATGATAAATAAAATAATGAAAGGGTATCACAACAATCCAAAGAACTTTTTTCATAACTTCTAAATGCCCAATTACACAAAATTACAAAACCTTTTTTCTTATTAAAATATAGTATTAAACTGTCTGTAGTAGGCAGTTGCCATTTAGTTTATTTTAGGCACTATGTTCAAATTTAGTAAAGCTGTACAGTTAAGCTTTTTTTTGTTCTTTTTTTTTTACATGATTATCTACTATAGACACGGTCTGTATGTCTCCCTTATAAATTTCAAATCTCAGCCTACATCTAACTACAGAAAACTGTATGGTTTTTAATGCCTTGCAAAGGCACCTGAATTTTAATGTTTTCAAGAAACAGTCAACTAATTTTCACGACGCGACGGTGGCCCAACAAAATTGAAAAGTAATCAACCATATCTAACGAAACATGCGGTCGATTAAAAATAAACTTTGTACGCCAGCGTTACCTTAACAGATATGAAAACACGTATTCGTGGTATCTAATATCACCCATTTTGAAGACAGTGATATCTGATAAAGGTGCCAACATGTTACATTTCCGAATTTGGTATTCGAGTATTGGAGTATAGAGAAGTAAAATATGCAAAGTTATGAGAAGTCAACACTAATGTTTCAAACAGTCGGTAGGTGATAAAAATGTTTTATAAAAAATTTGTGTACTATCTGCGACCACTGCATCGATATGAGAAAATCTTCGTGTATTGGCAATTCGTAATGAGGATATTTGACGCAATTATTAACTACCTATAACATCCGCCATTTTGGAAGATAGCGTTACATGAACACTTACGGTAGTAAATTTTATCTCGGGAACGTTTAAAATTTTCAATTGAAATTTGTACTGTAAAAGGCAACTCATATTATCATAATACTGACATATCACATATTTATTTTCAAAATAGCGGTCATGTAATTTTTAATGTCCGTATAATGCAGGTCGTCCATGAATTCTTTCTTTAATTACAAAACTCAATAACACAAAAACTACACAAGTTATCAAACTGCTGTTTTCACCAAAATGTACGGTATCTCAAAATGTTTTTTCTTATGTGTCAGGTGCTAGCTGAATAAGGAGTAAGAGGCGCTATGGCCTTAAAGTAGGATAAGACCCAAAGTGTTTTGCGGTATCACGAGACCAGATCACTGGTGACTGTTCAACGCAACTTCCGAAGACAGAATGGATGACCACCGCCTGATCATAAAAACAACACAACTTGGTATGCGTTTTTTAAAGAGACGGTGAGTGTAGGGTCGCGTACATGAATGAGCCGCCCATCTGTCAATGAAGAGAATGTTGACAAAGTGCGGGAAGCATTTCAGCGAAGTCCCTCTAAATCAACACGTCGTGCTTTGCCTGAACTTGACATTCCACGTTCAACCGTGCACAAAATCTTGAACAAAAGGCTTCATTTGTACGCAAGCATAGTTCAGATCATGCAAACCTTGCAACCGAGTGGCCATTCTCAACACAGAGCTTTTGCAACTGAGATGTTGCTTCGCATTGATGACGATAACGCATATATGCAACGTGTGTGTTTCTCAGATGAGGCAACGTTTCACACCTCCAGAAACGAGATGGTGCACTGCCACATTGAGGAGTAACCGTTCGTGGATTTATGAATGCAACATTTCCCGATCGTTCAATTGTATGCGATGGTCCAATATCCTGGCCACCAAGATCACCGTTCGTTACCCCACTCGATTTTTGTTATTGGGTTAAGCTGCACGTATGCCCGATGTCAGGACATTGATTGGGAGGATAACACATGCAATCGCGTCTAATTTCAAAGATATGTTGAACAACATATGGCGAGAAATTGAATACCGGTTACATGTTCTTTGTGCAACCAATGGCGCACATGTAGAAGTATGGCTTAAAAAAAACCTCATAAGTTATTGTATGTTTCTGTAAAAACTGCATCTTGCTACCATTTGTACTTTTTTGTGTTATTCACTTTTGTAATCAGAGAAAGACTTTATGGATATAGTGTATATCCTTAAAACTTTCTGACACATTTCAACAAAATGTAGTGCTGGCAAAACATGAATAGGAGAATTTACTTTATTTATCAACAATACCATAAATAGGCTATTTTTAGAAATAGCGCTACCATAGCATGGAATATTGTGTGTTATGTACCCCGAAATATTTGTGCTATTTATGCAAAATGTTAGATTTAAGTAGCGCATGGATGACACCTAATATTTGTTATATTATATAACATCAGACAATTAATTTAAAAATGGCGGCCATACAAATGTTTAAGGTACAAATTTCGAATGTACAGAAACATTATACTATTTTGAAATAAACATAGGCTTAATATGCCAGCAGTGCCGTATCAAAATGCCTGATTTCCATATTTAAAGCCCCTTTCACGTGGAACTTCGCAGATGACACACAAAAAAATAAAATATATCATGGCATACGTGATTCCCACAAATTTCGTAGAACAAGGAGTACTAAAATGTATGTAATTGAAAATAAAATAGTTAAATGCAAACAATACTGATAAATCAGTACCGAACGTAAACAAACATTACCAGTCACAAGCAAAGGTGAGAAAAACTTGGCCAAATGTGAGTTAAAACGCAAATAACAACTATGTGTGGTTAACAACAATAATTATTAACAATGGATGTGACTGAACATGACCTAATATATTTAACGATTTCAAAATCAACTTATACTGGCCGTCTGTGTTTAAATATCACTCAATGTGAATAGGTGGACTTAACTTGATAAAACAATTCCCCCTCCCCCCCCCCAAACTTGCGTATAAATAACTACATGCCACGAAATGTGTTTAAATGAGACAACAAGATGTTACTGATATAACTAACGAGTCTACTTTCCTCTACATGGGTGCAAACGATTTTAATGAAGTTATTAAAATCTTAGAGGGTAAGTAGAACTTGACTTTTATTTAGCAGGAATGTCATCTTAACATTTTATAAAACTCAACGTCTCTGTCTGTCTGTCTGTCTGTCTGCCTATTAGTGCGCTTATCACACGAGAACTACTTATGCAATTTACGTGTTTTTTTTTATTATATCTATGTTCTCTGGCCTAGTTAAAGTATATATTTTGTTACGTAAGTAACATAAGGAATAAGCAATGACGATAATAGTGAATCAAGTCGGTGAAAGTTTGCCGCCAGTACGCTCTCTTGCAATACGCTGTCTAAACCGTCAAAGATGGAAAAATATCATGTCGTAAAAATTATGTAGAATAAAAAGACCTAACAAAAACTCCGCGGAAGAATATATCTATCTATAACAGAGAAATACTTATAAGCTTTTTACCATTTAATTTCTCAATAAATAAATTCGTAAAATTCAAGCTGTTGTTTCCTCATTAAAAACGTTATATTTATCAAAGAAAATAAATAAAATTACAACTGTTTAGCAAAAAAAACCTAAACAATAATTCTGTAGTCCACGTGAGCGGAGCCGCGGGCACAGCAAGTTACATATAAAACTAGAAATATATGCAACAGTAGTGATATAATTACAAATACACATGTGCCCTACCCAGGACTCGAACCCAGAAAACCTGATACCATAAGCTAGTGTGCAATTAACTGCATTACGAAGGTAGCATTCGGAGCATCATCTTCTGGTGTAATCAGTTTAATTTTTTAATGACAGAGTTTACTAACCTAAAATATTTACCGGGCCATCATTTAGAAAATAAGTGCCTTAGTCACTAAAAACCCGTAACTTTACGGACATGCTGCCTATGTGAAGAATTTGGTGGAAATCGGTTGATAAGTCCCTGAGATACGGTATAAAAACATTGTTTTCTTGTTTGTTGCTACCTCACAAAATATCCCAAGAAAAGGTTATGTTTACAAGGCTCCTAATACATAATGCAAACGTAAAAAGTTTGGTTCAATTCATTTAAATTATTTAATCGTAATGACAAACTTATCAATGCGTTTATATTGCCATTTTTAAATTAGCGTTTGATCCTTATATAAACCATGTATGTTTGCACGGCCATCTGAGGAAAATGGTGGCGTTCCGTAGGACAAATCATGTACAATATCAAGTGGAAATTAGTTGAACTGTTCCGGAAATAGAACAAAAGGTTCATCTTTCCCACCTGACACTCTTCTGCAAAAAGGCCCGCAAAAGTGTAAAAAATTGATTTATTTTTGTTAAATTGTTTAACATATGTAGCACACTAACATAAACTATTTATGTTTACGCCATAAAAAAATGCCTGCCGTACTAGAAGCATGTTAGCTTACATACACTACTGTAGCAATACTTGTATGTACAATTTGGTGGCATTCGGTTGATGGCCCTCGAGATATGGCATAAAACCACCATTTTTTCCTCTAACGATCTTTATAAACGGAGGGCAAAAAGTAATCAAATTTGCATATCCCTTGGCATATATACCACCAGTACACAAAGTTAAGTTAAAATCGTTTTCTTAGTTTAGTAGATATAGCGCACAAAGATAAAATGATTTTATAGACGCCATTCTGAAAATAAGTGTCTGCCACAATTAAAACATATAAATTAATACGGCCTACCGCAGTATTTGTTCGCCAAGTTTGGGTGGGATAGGTTTATTATATCACGAGATGTGACATAAAAACTTTATATTTTCTTGTGAAGCTCTCTTGCATTATGGCGGAGAAATAAGACTCTTGATAGACCAAATTGATGGATATAATACACATTGCCAGCATACCAAGTTATGTCCAAATTCGAAATTTGTTTCGTAGACATATCAAACTAAGCTTAAAATTTTATACNAAGTCATGTGCAAAGTCGAAATTTGTTTCGTAGACATAATAAACTAAGCTTAAAATTTTATATGTATAACAATTTTAAAATAAGTGCCCGGTCCATTAAAAATAAATAATTTTAAATGGCCTGCTGTAGTGCTACTTGTTTGCAATTTTGTAGGAATACGTTCGTTTATCCGGAGATATGCTATACAAATTTTAATTTCTCATTTAATATATTGTAAGATAGTGGTAGTGGACACGAGAGACTTTATATGCATACATTTGATGGTTTCAATATATACTGCCAGCATACAAATTTAAGCTGAAATGAATCACATGTTACAAAAAGATAGCATATTAAGCTGAAGTAAATATATGTAGCCTCCATTTTTAAAATAACTACATAACATTCTTTTAATATGTGAGTTTACATCACCGGTGATAGTAACACTTGCTTGCCAAATTGGGGAGGAATAGATCAATTGTTTCCCAAGTAATAAAATAAAACATTTATTTATTTGTTCGTGTGGTGCTATCTTACAAAATGAAATACAAAAAATGCTCCACGTAGTAACATTTCATAGATATTATATTTACTGCCAGCAAACAAAGTTAAGTTTTAATAGTTTACGTGATATCGGNCTTACAAAATGAAATACAAAATATGCTCCACGTAGTAACATTTCATAGATATTATATTTACTGCCAGCAAACAAAGTTAAGTTTTAATTGTTTACGTGATATCGACTATAGTATATCATGCTAAGCTAAAATGGCTATCTGGCCATCATTTTGAAAATAAGTGTCTGATATACTTAAACACATCAATTTACATCACCTGCCACAGTATTACATGAATGCGAAATTTGATAGGAATCTGTCAGTTTTTTCTCGACATATGATATAGAAAGTTCATTAAATGATTTTTCGCTATTATAGAAAATGGCGAACAAAATTTGCTATGTATTGCCAAATCTATGATTCTTACAATTTATACTTTTAGCATACAAAATGTAGTCGAAATTGGTCAAATGGTGCAGTAGACTTATCAAATAAACATAAAATATTTGTATAGTTCTCATTTTTAAAATAACTTCCTAATCGATTTAAAATGTATACATGTACATACTCTTCCATAGTATTACTTATTTGCAAATTTGACTAGAATTTGTGTAGTAGTTTTCGAGATATAACAATAAAGCTATATTTTTTCACATGGTGCTATCTTCTAAAGTGACGGACTAACAAAATAACAAACTCTAAATTAAATGCTTACATTATACACTGTGAACATAAAAAATTAGGCTAAAATAGTTTAAATGGTTTTCTAGATATTACGTAATATGTTATAGACATGATATAATATATAATTATATCACCATAATTATTAAAATGGCCACCATATTGAAAGTAAGCAATCGGTGTTGTCTAAAACTTTAATAGTCAGATGTATTTACGAAGTGACATATGCATTCCTAATATTTGGTTAAATACGGTTTTCGAAATCAAAAATTGAAAGGTAGGACTTACATGCACAGAAAAACACACAGATACAATTTTAGAAAGCGAGAACAGAATTCCATTAAAAATCAGTACATGTATACTACTAAGTTAACAAATCTGACTTTTAAAGTTTTTCACCACATAGGAAGCTTATTTTCAAAATGGCGGCCTTCTTCAATTTAGAATGATGTCGTATCTCGGGAACCATTTAAAAAATGATTTAAACCAAATGTTATAATTTGCAAGTGCATAATATAAGCATTGCATTTAGAAATGGATATTGACAGTTCGCCATTTCGGATGGTAGCATTACATGAAAAATAAAACAATTGTCTTATAACTCTAAAACTACTCTAACTTTTCACGTCAAATGTACCACATATGTAATACTGTGGAAGGCCATGTAAATTTATTCTTATTAAATTAATTAGGAACTATATTTAAAATTGTGGCTATACAATTATAAAAAGGTATATTTTGTGTACCTGCTCTACTGTACAACCAATTTCGACCAAATTTTGTACGTGAAGAGTATACATTTTAAGCAGCGTATATTTGGCAACACATATCCACTTTTGTTCGCTTTTTTGTAGGATAGTGCAACATAATGTAATGAAGTTTATATCTCATATCTCAAGAAAAAATGACAGATTCCTGGCAGGTGATATAAATGTGTGTGTATTAAATATATCAGAAACGTATTTCCAAAATGGTGGCCAGATAGCCATTTTGACTTACGATGGAATGCAGTCAAAATAATCTTATCAATTTCAACATAAATTTGTATGCTGGCAGTAAATATTACAACTATCAAATGTGACTACATGTAGCCTCTTTTGTCTGCGATTTTGTAAGATAGCGCCACACGAACAAATGAATTGTTTGTATTTAAACTTGGGAAACAATTGACTGATTTGTACCAAATTCGGCAAACAAGTAGTATTATAGCAGGTTGAGTAAATTGGTTGGTTTTAAGTAGGTCAAGCACTTATTTTAAAAATAATGGCCATTATTTAAATTAAGCTAAGTATGGTATATTGTCGAAACCATGTAATTACCTCTAACTTACCTTCGTCTGATGGCGTCATTTACATATATTTCATTCAATGTGTCTACACATAAACTTTTTTAATACGCCATTATTTAAAAGCGCTTTACGAATAAATTAAACTTGTGTGCCATATCTCGGAAAGCAATTAACCGATTCCTACCATATTTGTCAAAAAAGTGGTACTGCAGCAGCTGTTGTATACTACTGTGTTTTAAGTAGGACAGGAAGTTATTTTTAAAATAGCAGACATATATTCATTCTTGCTTAGTATGCTGTATCGTCAAGACCATGTAACTAATTCCAACATTACTTAGTATGCTTTCAGTGTAAATTACAACCATCATAAGTGTGCATAGAAAGTAGCTTTTGTCAGCCATCTTGCAAGATATAATCACATGAAAAATTGAATTTTTTATCTCACATCTCCGGTAAAAAAATCCTACAGATTCCCAATAAATTTGGCAAACAAGTAGCATTACAGCCGGCCAGGTAATGTTATATAATTTTAGTGAGTCAGACACTTATTATTTAAATGGCGGACAAATAAACATTTTAGCTCACTTTGCTATATCTACGAAAGTACGAAAAACATTTCATCTTGGGCCCTAACTTTGTATGCTGGCAATGTATATTAACACCATTACCAAATTTGTCTATAATAAGTCTAATTTTTCCGCCATTTTGTAAGATAGTCCCACGATAAATTAAGTTTCTGTGTCATATCTTAGGATACAATAAATCGAGTCCTATAAAATTTGGGGAAGTAGGTGTACCGTGGTAGGTCGTATTAGTTTATGAGTTTTAAGAGTGCATACACTTATTATCAGAATGGTGGCTATGAAAACATTTAAGCTTAGCGTGCTGTATCTACAAATCTAAGTAACCGATTTAACTTAATTTTTTATATGGGCTGCATCTATGAAAATAAACGAACGTGCTAATACACAAGTGACACTCAACGAATGTGCTACTACATAACATTTTTGTCCTCCATATATGAATATCGTCACAGGAGTAAATTGAGGTTTTATGCTATATCTCGAGTACCATGAAACTGTCTTCAGGAAATTTTACACACAATTAGTGCTACATTAAGGTATTTGAAAAAACATGTTTTAGGCAAGGCAGGCACTTTTTTAATGCCATTTAAATAAATAATTTCAGTTAGCATGTTACATATTTTTAACAATTCAAACAAAAATCAACAAATTTTTGTACACTAAAATTAAAGAATCAATTTTTTGCACCAATAGTTTTACAGAAGGCCATATAAACTTAAATGATTTTAGAGGGGTCAGACAGAGATTTTCAAAATGGCGGATATATATAAACTATGTCATATATTTTACTAAAAACTTAAGCCAAATTCAGCGAAACGTTTTACGTTCACGGTATCTATTAGAAGCACTGTACACAGAACATATTTGTTTTGGCAATTTTTTTTGAAAGGGAGCACCAAATAAGAAAATAATTATTTATGCCGCATCTCAGGGATCAATCAACCTATTTCCACAAAATAATTCACACAAGAAGCACTATGATAACCCATGTAAATTTGTGTGTTTTAAGAGACACAGACACTTAATTTCATAATGACGGCCCTGTAAATATTTCATGTTATTAAACCCTGTCATTCAAAACACTATACTGATTAAATTCAAAGTTGATGCTCCAAATCCTACATACATAATGCTGTTGGTTACATGCTATCTTATGGTACGAGGTTTCCTGTGTTCGATTCCTGGGTGAGGCACGTGTGTACCTGTAATTATATCACTACTGTAGCACATGCTTTTGGTTTCATCACTAACGATATTGCTGTCAAAAATACATCTAGGTATATCTACCGTCTAAACTTTTAAGATCTTCATTAAAAATTATTTTTACCCATGCAGAGAAAATTAGCCTTATTAGTTAATCAGTACTTTCTTTTTATATTAAATTTAGTCACATGTGATTAATTATAACCAATCAGAATCACTTGTGTTCAGTCATGAAATGCCATAGTCTAAGATGAAAGAGTATTGCCAGACACGACTTGACATTAATAATAGAAACTACTAAAATGATATAAGAAATATGACTAATCAGATAGTAATTAATTACAAAAATACCAAATATGACTTAGTGTGACCTAATATGACAAATATGTGCAACTAGGACAGAAAGTACCAAAATAAGACAAAGTATATAAGGTCTAAATGACAAAATATGTTTGAATTTGGCCTAATATGATTAAGTCAAACCAGAGACGATCCACTGGGACAAAATACGTTTGAACCACGCTCTGGCTTGTCATAATGTGTCCGAATATTAACAGCCATTTCCATATGTGAAAAATGGCTAAACTTGATCTAATTGAATTAACGTGGTCAACTGTGACTAAGCTAAACAGGTGACACAAGGTGAAAAAAGTGACATAACATGATTACGACACATGATCAAAGTGAAAAATGTTACCAACCATGACTAAATGTGTACAAGTGCAAAAACTATTACTTAATGTGGACAGTAATGTCAAGTACTTTTTGATCTTGAATAATGTGTACAGTTTTACCGAAAAAAATAGGGCGAATAAAATATGACAAATGAAATGTAATCGAGTGTGCCTTAGTATGAACAAATATGTTTGACTGTGACTGCATCTACAAATGTAGATACATGTGGCTCAATGATATCTAAATGTACAAAAACATTACCAAAACGACTGAACATGACCAACAACAACATGTTGGAACCAAAATTCACTGTACGTAACCAAATGCAAAAACATTACTAAAAGTGACCAATGATTTTGAAGAGAAATAAAACTAAAAATGTGTTAATGTGTTGAGATATCATCAAACATGACCAAACGATATCGAATATTGTGACGATGAGTGTTGCTGGACACGACCAACGTAATCCATGCAACCATACACGACCAACTGTTGCTATACCAGACCCATATATACAAATGTGACCACGTGTGCCAGAGAGAACGACTATGATCTAATAAGACCAAAGCGAAGCAAAGTTTGCAAATTTCGTGGAAAATGATCGAACATGGCCAAATGTAAATATACATTAAAAATATTGTTCCATTACCACATACGACTAAATCTGATCAAGCATGACTAAATACGACGAAATATGACTAAACGAGACCAGTAGTCACAACAACTTTTCTAATCATTTTAACGAAAGTCATTAACAAACTGTTAAAGGCGTAATCTGCTTAGTCCCTCCACTCTTCGAACACTTCGCATTGTATTATTTTTTTGAGCCATAGTAGGAGCTTGTTTGTAAAACCCTCAGATATGCTCAAACTTCTTTATACTTTCACTCACTTATACAAACAAGTTTGCACAAAAAGTATTGTCTCTTGGCAAAACGTTCATGTGTGGTCAAATTTAAGTAGCGGCAAACAGGATTTTAGTTTTGTTTTCCTTTCTCATTATTTTTCTTTTATCCCCACATTTATTATAATCTGTTACTTTACAAAACTGTGGAAACATAAAGAGCAGTGTAAGTAATGAATGTGTCTCGATTGCCAAAAAAAAATCTCAGGATAGGTACAACATAACCTAGGAACCACGAAGACACTAACAGGTTCTTCTTAGTTCCTAGTGTTTTGTATTTGCTATCACGGAACCATTTTACAGATTCCCATCAAAACCTATTCAAAACATTTTCAATATAACACAAAAAGCATTGTTACAATTTTTGAAAGGCCATATGGGGTTTTTCCTTTAAAATGTTGGCCAAATAAAATTATTGGAATAAATTATAGCATGTCTCATCTTTTTTTTACTGATCTGGACCAAAGGATTTTCTTTGGGACATCCATGGAGGTTGTGAACACTTTCATTTAACAAATGACTACTTTCCGAAGTTCTAATATCGCGCTTCTGATGCTAGAAGCATTTGATCTACTTTAATGATTATTATTTTCATATTTTTTCGTTTGTCCGTGGCTTATATTTCACACGCTGTAAAAGAATGTAAATTACGCATATACATTTTCCGTTATTTTACATTTATGTTGTTTTATTTGTGAAAGAAACTAGAGTACAAGTAACTTTACAAATGTTCTTAAAAATGCAGATATTACAAGTTGTTATTGAAAATATATTTACAAACATAATGTTGGCGTTAATTTACACATTTTGAAGTATGTGAAAAATATACCTTCTCCCTGTACTTAAATCTTAAATTGTGTATTTTAACTGTTATGTGGTCGTTGTGTAAACACTCAATTTCCGTGTTATATGACAACTTCCATTGTGTAATTTCACAATGATAATATATGTGTTAACCTGTATTACATTGTGAAAATATCTGTAAACATACAGTTAGGCATATAAATGTTCTATAATATTATATTTTTATTTGTAATTTGCTAAAACGAATACAGTATTTTTAATTTTGTACTAATGTTTCTAGGAATTAAAATAAAACTATAAATATCTTTTTTTTTTTATGCGAGTAATAGCGCTAACATTTCGAACTACTTCGAACTCAATTTGTTTGTTCAAAATTAATGCTTAACTCCCGCTGATGGAGTATGTTTACTGTACCCTATATTAGAGGTGAATTGTTATTAAAATTTTGGAGATAATTGTTTTATATATCCTGTGTTAAAAAAAAGTTACCAAGTCACAGTGTAAAAAACTTTTCTGGGAAACTTCCTGAACTGTAATGGAAGTTATTATACAAAGTTACTATACAATGTTAAGAACTTCCCTATGAAATTGACTCTTTCCTGAAAAATGTAGAAACGCTACAATTAATCTTTATAGCGAAAAATGTACTATTGCCGCTTTCTCACTAAGCGTATGCACTAGTATGATAAATTACCGAATAATTTCTTAGAGTGTACAGAAAGGAGAACAATAACTTGAAAATTGTAAAACTGCACATCAGTACGCAGCAAGAGACTCAACATCACGCAGTTGTAAAATAACTGATACTGACATTAAAATAACTTGGTAAAGCAGTGAAGAAAGTTCAGAAATTGTGCATTTAGAATTACAGCGAATGTGTTATTTTACTTATGTAAAAGTGCAAAAACGACAAGTACACTGTGGTTAAATTACAATTGCGATGGCTGTGTCAAATTACTTGCGATGGAGAAAAATACACCAAATTACAGCTTATTTCTGCTACATAGTTATCCTAATATAACAACATTCTATGTCAAATTAGTAAAACAGTTTACATATTATTTCACTAATTTTTAGGATAAATTTACTTGGACGTAGAGTAAAAGAACATTGACATATAGGCCTATAAGTGTAAAAAATACACTGACTTTTGTGTATATTCTGCTGCTTCATATATTTCTGTATAATTATAAATTTTTTACAGTGCAGTTTTAAATTTTATACTACATATCTATTAAGTTTATACAATTCAATCGTTCAGATGAATGTGAATTTATGCTGGTGGTATAGGAATGTAGGCCCAAGATCTGCTCAGAACTTACTGTTCTTGTTACTCTTACTTACTGCATTTAACTCGCACGTGTCTGTCCGTAATCATCTGATCCATCAATGCACTTTATTCCAAATCTTACTTGGGAAATTATAATGAAAAATTCTGAAAAACATAGTGTGTGATTGCAATTTTAGGAGTAAAAGAGTATAAAGTAGGCATTAATGAAGTATTTAAAGCCTCTACTACAAAAACAGCAGACGACTTGGGCTAGCATCAGTTTACAGACGTGTTAGGTCCTTGAAGGTAGTGATAAGAGTGCAATTAAAACTAACTCACCCGCTGAAATGAGATAATTTACGTTGGATAAGATGCCTTACCGTGAGTTACCACAAGGATTGTTTCTAAATCGTGATACGAAGGTTTTCGCAATTTGTTTACAATTTCGCAAAATAAGGAAACTATTGCATATATTTATTTCTAGCAGTCGATACATTTTTGTAAAATAAATTTTGCTACGCATACCTTACAATGAATTATGACATGACGTTATAGTCAGCCTTGTTAAATTTTCATAAAAAACGATTTGTTTGTTTTATTTGTACGTCCAAAAATGTGATTTTGACATGGCATTATGCAAAAACTATGCGGTATATTAATTTTCATGCGAGGAATATTTTTTTTATAAGTAATGTCTAAAGGTTGAATGATATTTCGTAAAATATAAAATAATTNATGCGGTATATTAATTTTCATGCGAGGAATATTTTTTTTATAAGTAATGTCTAAAGGTTGAATGATATTTCGTAAAAATATAAAATAATGATTCGTTGTTTTCCAGCACCTTTATAGTGTTTTTATATCGGTATTATTTACTCCCCACAATACTGATATATCTTGAGCCAGGTTCTCAGTTCGTGAAAGTAATATTGGTTATTTTAAAAAATGAAACTTTTTTTTATATAAAGTACTGCAATCATTATTGTTTCAGAAGTACCGAATACTCGTGAAAGTTGTCACTGAGTAAGTTAAAAGTCTCGTTGGCCCCCGATCACACCAGGCGCGGTTGAGATTGAGAACAAAATTTGCTATGTTAGATTAAATATAGTAGTGCTTCAACACGTTTCTTTTCATATTAAACTTTTAGAGGTTCCCTGTTTACTGCTTGGGGATTTTATAACGCTCCAGTTTTCATTTATTTGCACGCGGGGATTGAGTCTAACATAGTAAAATGTAAAAAATTCACTTCTGTCCAATCGCGTACTGCCAATAGAGATGATGTATGCTTTTGTTACCACCATGTTAGTGATATATGACTTATCGGAGTGACAGCTGAGAGAGCTTATGAAATAACGAAAAGAACATTTTATTTTTTCGCTTTACAGCAACGTACGCAGCAGTGAGGTAATGAATATTATCATTAATGATTTATCGGAAAGAAAGAAAAAATTATTTTCGTAATTTTGGCCAGGCTCCATGTACCACACAAGTGAAAACAAAAATTGAATTCTATTGAACGTAAATGATGAAGTTATACTATGTCAAGTCTGGGTGAAATGGTTTTTTAGTATCCGAAATTCATCAGTTTTTTTTGTTATGATTATAATTAATTGCTGGTAAACACTAANAAACACTAGAGCGTAAATTATATTTGTTTTGTTTTCGCTGACTCGAAATCAGATTCAGTGTCGGATCTAATTAAATGTTTCCTCTGTTACGCAATTATTACAGAAGTAACTGGCACCAACGAAGGGAGATTCCACATAAAGTGTGTGATGTGACAGGTTTATTTCGCTAGTGATGAGAACTGTTTGAAATAAACGAGTGCGATTAGGAATTGGTAAAATCAATTGCAACCAGTTTTGTTATTTCATTTATTTATTGCTGATGCGTGAGTAACAAGTCTGTACAAATCATTAATAAACATGATGTCAAATCAAAAATATATAACTGTTATTCGATTTCAAAATTTNTAACAAGTCTGTACAAATCATTAATAAACATGATGTCAAATCAAAAATATATAACTGTTATTCGATTTCAAAATTTGGTTTATTTCTGATTAAAATTGTATACCATATATGGCAATTTTTTTTAAATTTATTATACCTCATATGTTACATGGTTTTAGTTTTTCCTCAGGTAAAATGTACGAGGAAATAATACGCCAGACAGTATATCAATTATTTCGCCACGTATACTGAGACAAAGACGTGGCGTTTGTTTCAGCTCAATTATATTTTGTTGGTACAACCAAGTCTTAGTTTTTTTTAATGAATGAAATTTGTTCACAAAACCAAATAATTTATTGAAAACAATTTTGATAGTGGCAACAAAATATTTAGTGTAAGCAAACATATCGTTACAATTTGTCAACAAAATAATATGTTTACACAGAGAGGGCAGCCATCAAGCTATTTGTTTATATATGGCCAAAAATATATATTGTTGAGTAAACAAATCTCTAAAAGTAACAACACTAACTTGGTCTATCTTACAAAATGCACGCTTGAAATAAGAAAACATCTGTGTTGGGTCAAAATAAAATGAACTGTCAACAAAATATTTGTTTCAATCAACTGTATATATTTGTTTAGCCGCTTATTTGAGTGCCTTCGTTCACAAATACAGCTGGAGAGTATGCTGGTATTTATTGTGACAATTATGATATAAACAGTGTTTGATACAGAAATTATTCATGCTTAATCATGGTATTAACATCTTAATAAAACCAGTTCAACATGAAACTAAAAAGTAAAGCCGTAAAACTTGAAATATTTATTTACGCACGTTGTCCTGTATTGAAAATATATACTTTTACTAAAACATTCTGATCTTGTCAGTGATCTCTTAGCGGAGGTTGATAAGGTGTTCCCCCCGGGTCTATATTCGAATCTCCTTCTAAATAAACTTTTTTTATATTATCCGGAACTAATTAATGTACACTGAAGAGCCAAAAAACCTGGTACAGCTGCCTAATATCGTATAGGGCCACCCGAGCACGCAGAAGTGCCGCAAGACGACGTGGCATGGACTCAACTAATGTCTGAAGGTATGCAGGAGGCAATTCACACCATGAATCCTGCAGGGCAGTCTACAAATACAATCTGCGCCAATTTGAGAAACGGTTGCACGTCTCTAACGTTTAATGATTCTCGTCAGTCGTCGTTTGTCCCGTTCTTTCACGATCTTTTTCCGAAGATGTGATGTTTTACCGGATTCCCGATATTCACGGTACACTCTTGAAATGGTCGTACGTGAACATTTAAATATTATGGCTGCCTCGGAGATGCTATGTCCCATCTCTCGTGCGCTGACTATAACACCACTTTCAAACTCACTTAAATCTTGATAACATGCCATTGTAGCATCAGTAACCGATCTAGCTGCCGACCGCATCGCCTTTCTCTGATTAGTTCCATACCTCTGTTATTTGCATACGCACGCCTATACCACTTTTTTTTCTCTTCAGTTTAATCCTCATAATCACAAATTCGTCATATTTTAAAAATAAACTATTTTATTTGCTTAGTATAAAAAGCAAACCAGTAACCAAAAAATTAATTTCAAAATGGGCAATTTGACAGCGACTATGTGGGATTAATGGCCTTTAGGTAGGGACTGGAATATTTCGCGAATTACTGTTAGCGCCAGCTAGACTTCAAACACATTTGTATTTCTGTTATGTTTACAATTGGATCACAGTTTCTTTGACAAGTCCAGGTGAACTCTCAGTCAATAACAGACCTGCAAGCTAACAACCACTGAAGCCCATGCCACCTGGTCTGAGTTAAAACTTGCCACACACTATGGCAGCAGACCATGAACGGAATGCTGAGGCTCGAAAATACGTATTATAGTGTATTATATAATACAGGTCGTTTAAAGTGCGTAATTTTCTTTTCCCTTCCTGATGGTGTTGTTAACATACCTGCATATGATTTTGNTAACAAGTCTGTACAAATCATTAATAAACATGATGTCAAATCAAAAATATATAACTGTTATTCGATTTCAAAATTTTGTTTATTTCTGATTAAAATTGTATACCATATATGGCAATTTTTTTTAAATTTATTATACCTCATATGTTACATGGTTTTAGTTTTTCCTCAGGTAAAATGTACGAGGAAATAATACGCCAGACAGTATATCAATTATTTCGCCACGTATACTGAGACAAAGACGTGGCGTTTGTTTCAGCTCAATTATATTTTGTTGGTACAACCAAGTCTTAGTTTTTTTTAATGAATGAAATTTGTTCACAAAACCAAATAATTTATTGAAAACAATTTTGATAGTGGCAACAAAATATTTAGTGTAAGCAAACATATCGTTACAATTTGTCAACAAAATAATATGTTTACACAGAGAGGGCAGCCATCAAACTATGTGTATATATATATGGCCAAAAATATATATTGTTGAGTAAACAAATCTCTAAAAGTAACAACACCAACTTGGTCTATCTTACAAAATGCACGCTTGAAATAACAAAACATCTGTGTTGGGTCAAAATAAAATGAACTGTCAACAAAATGTATGTTTCAATCAACTGTATATATTTGTTTGGCCGCTTATTTGAGTGCCTTTGTTCACAAATACAGCTGGAGAGTATGCTGGTATTTATTGTGACAATTATGATATAAACAGTGTTTGATACAGAAATTATTCATGCTTAATAATGGTATTAACATCTTAATAAAACCAGTTCAACATGAAACTAAAAAGTAAAGCCGTAAAACTTGAAATATTTATTTACGCACGTTGTCCTGTATTGAAAATATATACTTTTACTAAAACATTCTGATCTTGTCAGTGATCTCTTAGCGGAGGTTGATAAGGTGTTCCCCCCGGGTCTATATTCGAATCTCCTTCTAAATAAACTTTTTTTATATTATCCGGAACTAATTAATGTACACTGAAGAGCCAAAAAACCTGGTACAGCTGCCTAATATCGTATAGGGCCACCCGAGCACGCAGAAGTGCCGCAAGACGACGTGGCATGGACTCAACTAATGTCTGAAGGTATGCAGGAGGCAATTCACACCATGAATCCTGCAGGGCAGTCTACAAATACAATCTGCGCCAATTTGAGAAACGGTTGCACGTCTCTCACGTTTAATGATTCTCGTCAGTCGTCGTTTGTCCCGTTCTTTCACGATATTTTTCCGAAGATGTGATGTTTTACCGGATTCCCGATATTCACGGTACACTCTTGAAATGGTCGTACGTGAACATTTAAATATTATGGCTACCTCGGAGATGCTATGTCCCATCTCTCGTGCGCCGACTATAACACCACTTTCAAACTCACTTAAATCTTGATAACATGCCATTGTAGCATCAGTAACCGATCTAGCTGCCGACCGCATCGCCTTTCTCTGATTAGTTCCATACCTCTGTTATTTGCATACGCACGCCTATACCACTTTTTTTTCTCTTCAGTTTAATCCTCATAATCACAAATTCGTCATATTTTAAAAATAAACTATTTTATTTGCTTAGTATAAAAAGCAAGCCAGTAACCAAAAAATTAATTTCAAAATGGGCAATTTGACAGCGACTATGTGGAATTAATGGCCTTTAGGTAAGGACTGGAATATTTCGCGAATTACTGTTAGCGCCAGCTAGAGTTCAAACACATTTGTATTTCTGTTATGTTTACAATTGGATCACAGTTTCTTTGACAAGTCCAGGTGAACTCTCAGTCAATAACAGACCTACAAGCTAACAACCACTGAAGCCCGTGCCACCTGGTCTGAGTTAAAACTTGCCACACACTATGGCAGCAGACCATGAACGGAATGCTGAGGCTCGAAAATACGTAATATAGTGTATTATAACATACAGGTCGTTTAAAGTGCGTAATTTTCTTTTCCCTGCCTGATGGTGTTGTTAACATACCTGCATATGATTTTGCACGGCATTAGAGTTATACTCTCAAACACGCACAGCGTTCCCTCAACAAAGTGTGCTTGCTCACTGTATGCCTGCACACTAGAATACTTGTGTGCCCTTGTGTCCTTCTGTGGAACTCGTTCACAATTGTGAACTTGCAGCACTTCTCTGTGTGCTTTCAACCCTTTACTGCATCGCCACTCTACGTAATCAGGGTCCGGATACGCTGCGGCCATCCCGAGTACAGGTACATTACTCTGGAATAATGCTTACTTACGAATTTTTATTGCTCGGTGGTTGTGTATATACATATTTCACACGTATATTCATCTGTCTAGGTTATGTTCCTAATCAGAATGGCAGAAGCGAGAATACAAAAAATATATAAAAGATGGTTTTCGAATCAGATGTTTGCTACACTGAGAATAAATATGGTAACAGCCACCATCTAGTCTGTTAAAACAGGGATAACCATCTGACTGGTTGTAGGTACCAACTTAATGTTTTTAATATCGGTAGTAATACCAACATAACTGTTTAATTTATTCCTTTATGTGATTGTATTTACTACAGCAAGGCACTGCGGTCCTTCTACAAAACAGACAGTACCTCGAACAGAAAAACTTCAACAATATTTGGATTGTTCCCGCAACAATCACAATTGTAATAACATAACGTAATCTTCTGTTGCTAGTACTGGACAGTTCTGCAATCGAATTTGAGGGTATAAGTACGGTAAGATGAAAGAAAAAAAAACAGTTTATTTAAATTTACATTTTTTCACTTGTTCAGTTTGTCAGAACTTCTCAGATGTTTGAAGATCATGGGAAATGTCTAATCGATTCATTCGATAACAAATTATATATAATATCTATATAAAATACAGTATTTCTTTCTATGAATTATTGATTGAAGATTTCTGCACGAGTACTCTCCACTTATTTGCAAGCTGATCGAAAATCTGGGTCTATAAACAAGTTTATCACGGTCTTCAAACAAAACTTATTTGAGGTGGTTGTCTACTAGACTTCCGATCACTGTGACCGGCAAACTCTCTTGAGAGATCCGTAAGTGTGCTGAAAAAATCACCATCATAATCTGTAGGCCAAACTGTTTTCTTTATCGCCTTCATCGCCTAACTTCACAGCACACACATCATCTAGGTTTGTTTTATTTTTGTAGCTGAAGCCTCGTTACCGTATATCTAGTGAGACAGTGGGAATTAGAGAAAAATATATTGCAATTGCTATGGTCCTTGACTGCAGAAGCACAAACTAAACCAAATTATGAAGGTATCGGTTCTCGACTCACTACCAACTATGCTGTCTATGTACGTAAGTATGTACATTGATGTTCGTCTGCTGGTATTCACAAGAAAAGATAATTTTTCAGAAGTATTTCATTAGTGATTAATTAACTATGCGCCAGGTTTGCTCTGAGATGGATTAGAAGTCTAGCATGTTTGAGAAGAAGGACATGCAGCGGCATTGAGCTGACTGTACAACAGTAATAATTTATTTAAAAAGTAGTACACACTGTCAAAATTGTCAGAAATGTACCATTATGTTGCATAGAAAAGAAGCGTGTATGCATGTGTTACACTGTAAAATATGTTGATAGGATTCACTTAGTTTAATGTTGAAAACAATTAATAACAAGAAGTTGCTAATATAACTAATGAGCCCTCTTTTCTCTACATGGATGCAGATGATTTTTAAGGAAGTTCTTAAAAGCTTAGATGGTAGGCAGCCACGAAACCAGAAACACATGCAACAGTAGTGATACAATTACAAATACAAAAGTGCCTTACCCAGGACTCGAACAAGGAAAACTTCGTACCATAAGATAACAAGCAATCAACTCTATTACGTAGGTAAGATTCAGAGTATCAACTTCGGAAGTAATCAGTATAATGACTTTTAAATGATAGGGTTAACCAACATCAAATTTTCACAGGGCCGTAATTTTGAAAATAAATGCCTGGGCCACTTTAAACAAATAAATCAATATGGCCTACCACAGTACAAATTCTTCCCCAAATTTGGTAGTAATCGGTTAATTATGTCCTAAGATATGGAAAAAAATTATATTTACATTTGAGGCTTTTTTACAAAATGGTGGAGAAAAGAGACTCTTTAAAGGCAAATTTGATGGTTACAGTAAATACTGCCAGCATACAAAATTAGTTCCTCAGTTCAAATGTGTTTCGTAATATCGTATATATAACAAACGAAGATAATGTTTTTATGCTACGACCAATTTGAAAATAAGTGTCTTATGCAATCAAAACATATAATTTTACATGGCCTTCAGTATTGCTACTTGTTTTAAAATTGGGTGGGAACCAGTAGCTTTTTTTTTTTCAGAGATATAACATAAAATGTTTTAGTGCTATGTGATGACATCTTGCAAGATAGCGGAAAAAAAGAGACTTTGTGCGTACACATTTTATGGTTGTAATATATACTGCCAGCATACAAAGTTCTGTTAGAATAAATGTAATGGTTTTGACGATATAGCACACTAAGCTAAAATACCTAAACGGCCGCAATTTTGAAAGTAAGAGGCCAGCGTGGTCGAAAACTATAAAAGTCAGATATCCTTACTAAGAACTATGTGTGTACCGGGTTTTGTGGAATTCGGTTAATGCGTTCAAGAATCGAAAGGTGGGGCACACACACACACACACAAGCATAATGACACACACACATACACACCAACTCACAGACAGAAAAGTGATCTCATAACAGTTTCTTTCCTTGGGAAAGTAGACGAAAAACTATACGTTTAATCAAAATGTATGCCTATTTCGATTTTCGATGCATCCGAATGCACATTTTGAAAATCCTCCCCCCCCCC
>NQII01004809.1:44777-77999 GCA_002778355.1 Clitarchus hookeri | reverse complement strand
GTTCTTATGGTGGTCGCGTTCTTCGAGGAGGCATGCGCACTCCGTCTGAGCACACGAATAGCGGGGAAATACAATGCCACTGCCTCTCAGTGGTTCCTCGTCCTTCGACTATATACCACTTATCAGTGCCACCAATGGCGCACGTGCTAATGATGGCATTGTTCTACGCTGCACTATGTATTCCCCAAATGTGTGGTCCTTCAGGTGAGTCATCTTTTGTGTTGTTATTTTAATGGCCAGCAGTCTGTTTCTAATTCTTCATCTATTTTCTCTGTATTATTAACTGTACTGATACAAACTAACTGGCATTACTTGAAAACTAACAGGCAATATTCTGACATTCATGTAATAAGGATGCAGAGGCCAAAGACAAAATGACACAGTCACCATGTCAAATTTGCATTGGAGATTACTCAGATCCATTCCCAAAAGGCTGTGCTAATTTGTGTGTAATTACACACAAAAATGTCAGCATAAGGATCATTAAAATGTTCTGTTTAAATTTTTATATTGTATGTGTATCCACTTGTAGCATGGTATATTGAATATTGCAATAGTTGTTGTTTTCGTTGATTTGATTTTTTCCTGCCTGTGTATAGTAATTACTATCGTTATAGGTGTATAATTTTATTCGGTCTGTTGGGTAACACTCGCCGGAACGTAGGTATTTTGCTAAAATTTTCGCAATAATTGACTGACAACCATAATTTACCATAATCTGAAGGGTAGGGAGGGAACCTCTTTTAATTGACAGTATTAAGACACATTGCTTTGGAGAAATTATATAATGGTTACTAATTTATTTAAAGGCTGATAATTCGAATATATGACATAACACAAATAATTAATTAAAATTTGCTCTAGTTGGCTTCGTTATTTGTCTAACAGGGACATATGCATTAAATATTTCGTATATGCCCCATATTAAACGATAAAAACATTATTTTGCATCTCACACAACACAGGCAAGATTTTACAAAAACCGTGTGTCTGTATAATTATATCAATATTTTGAACAAGTATTATATATATGTTTAATTTCTAAACCCAAGTTTTTTTTATGTTTAGTTGGTCTCGTTAAAAATTAATAGAAAGTAATTAACTCTNATGTTTAATTTCTAAACCCAAGTTTTTTTTATGTTTAGTTGGTCTCGTTAAAAATTAATAGAAAGTAATTAACTCTGCGTGGAGACGTAGTCCTGGAAGGAAAGTTCGGCGCAGTAAAAGCGGAAACATCAGGCAATTGCACGATTTTTACTTCTCCTTGAATAATTCATGACTTGTAACGCGCGGAAATGACGCAATCCGTTCTCGCGCACCATTTCCGCCCTTCGGATCGCCTGCCAGGATTTTTTTTTTTATTGAAATTCATAACGTGNACGTTTTCGATGGGGGAGAGATCCGGTGAACGAGCAGGCCAAGGAATCAGTGTATCATCGTGGTCATCCAGGAACCATCAAATAATGTGTGTCACATGCGGTCACGCATTGTCCTGATGGTACAGGCTTCCAGGCTGGCCCTGAAGATAGGGGACAACAACAGACTTGAAAGCCTTCGCTATGAAACGGTTGCTAGTTAGCTTGCCAACGATGTGGACTAGGATCCGATGTGGGGCTGGGATCCGATAGCATCCCATGTCATAACTCCAGGTGCTGGGCCGGTATGAGGAGCATAATGTATGACTAAGCAAGGCGTGCTCCACGGTGGCACCAGACACATGGATGTGACCATCGTGGTGCTGCTAACAGAAGCATAATTCGTCGGGAGTAGACGATAGCATGTCATTCGNGACACATGGATGTGACCATCGTGGTGCTGCTAACAGAAGCATAATTCGTCGGGAGTAGACGATAGCATGTCATTCGTCCTTCCAGGTGGTTCCACGCACCATTGCAGCCGCAGGCATGTGAGGTGAGCAGTCTGCAGCAGCCGCAGTAATGAACGTCTTGACAATAGGCCCTGATGCTGCAGACGGCGACGAACTGTGCGTTCGGACACCAATTGATGTGTCACGCACCTGAACTTCTAACCAAGGATGTTTGACATTGCTGCCGTGATCTATAATTGCCATGCACACCAGATGTCTCTCCTCGGCTCGTTGGCGCGGAGGCGCCATTGTCTTCCTGCTCGTCGCTCAGCCCATCCCCCGGCGTCGCACTGATCCCATACCCACTTCACTGGGGTCGCATTTCTTCCAACGCAAGAACCAAATTCACAGCACGATAATCCACANACTGATCCCATACCCACTTCACTGGGGTCGCATTTCTTCCAACGCAAGAACCAAATTCACAGCACGATAATCCACAATCCCGATTGGCCACCATTATCCAGTGGTCAAAGGCGGAAACCTGTTCTTATGGTGGTCGCGTTCTTCGAGGAGGCATGCGCACTCCGTCTGAGCACACGAATAGCGGGGAAATACAATGCCACTGCCTCTCAGTGGTTCCTCGTCCTTCGACTATATACCACTTATCAGTGCCACCAATGGCGCACGTGCTAATGATGGCATTGTTCTACGCTGCACTATGTATTCCCCAAATGTGTGGTCCTTCAGGTGAGTCATATTTTGTGTTGTTATTTTAATGGCCAGCAGTCTGTTTCTAATTCTTCATTTATTTTCTCTGTATTATTAACTGTGCTGATACAAACTAACTGGCATTACTTGAAACCTAACAGGCAATATTCTGACATTCATGTAATAAGGATGCAGAGGCCAAAGACAAAATGACACAGTCACCATGTCAAATTTGCATTGGAGATGACTCAGATCCATTCCCAAAAGGCTGTGCTAATTTGTATGTAATTACACACAAAAATGTCAGCATAAGGATCATTAAAATGTTCTGTTTAAATTTTTATATTGTATGTGTATCCACTTGTAGCATGGTATATTGAATATTGCAATAGTTCTTGTTTTCGTTGATTTGATTTTTTGCTGCTTGTGTATAGTAATTACTATCGTTATAGGTGTATAATTTGATTCGGTATGTTGGGTAACACTCGCCGGAACGTAGGTATTTTGCTAAAATTTTCGCAATAAATGACTGACAACCATAATTTACCATAATCTGAAGAGTAGGGAGGGAACCTCTTTTAATCGACAGTATTAAGACACATTGCTTTAGAGAAATTATATAATGGTTACTAATTTATTTAAAGGCTGATAATTCGAATATATGACATAACACAAATAATTAATTAAAATTTGCTCTAGTTGGCTTCGTTATTTGTCTACCAGGGACATATTCATTAAATATTGCGTATATGCCCCATATTAAACGATAAAAACATTATTTTGCATCTCACACAACACAGGCGAGATTTTACAAAAACCGTGTGTCTGTATAATTATATCAATATTTTGAACAAGTATTATATATGTGTTTAATTTCTAAACCCAAGTTTTTTTTATGTTTAGTTGGTCTCGTTAAAAATTAATAGAAAGTAATTAACTCTGCGTGGAGACGTAGTCCTGGAAGGAAAGTTCGGCGCAGTAAAAGCGGAAACATCAGGCAATTGCACGATTTTTACTTCTCCTTGAATAATTCATGACTTGTAACGCGCGGAAATGACGCAATCCGTTCTCGCGCACCATTTCCGCCCTTCGGATCGCCTGCCAGGATTTTTTTTTTTATTGAAATTCATAACGTGGAAGAAATCAGCGATTGGCCGCCGGCGTCCTGTGGGTTGGTGGCGGGTGGGGGACGAGGTTGAAAAGTAGGTGGAGCGTCGTGGAAGTAAGAACAGGAGGGGGGAGGGGAAGTACTTCTGATAGTGTAAAATGACGCGGGGTGAAGAGTGCGGGTGAGAGGGTAGGAGCTCGGCAGGAAGAACGGCTTCGCCGAGTCCAGAAGGCGCAGGGCTGGAGCGAGGCGGAAGATGTTCCGGCGAGAAGCGGCCTGGAAAGCCCGCAGTCATGCCGGAATTTAATTATTCACTCCACCGCTCCTCCGGAAAATTATTCTTGTGGGGTGGAACGGTGAAGGGGTGCTTGAGGAAGGGGGTTGAATTGTGCATGTGTGTGTGTGTGTGTGTGTGTGTGTGTGTCCCGTTTGGTGCCCACTACCTGCGAGATACTCCCAAACAATATCCAGGATATTCCTCGAGGACTCAGGTTCCAGAAAATAAAGAACGGGCCCTGGGCGAACCTTAAGCCTTGGCCTGCCCCTCCCCCGCTCCATAACCCCATCCAAAACTTTATTATTTTTTCCAAGGCTGCGAGTTTGAGGGGATTTAAATTTTTAATGGTTCAATGTTTCGTTCGGCGCTGGTAACTGGGAGACAATGCCTGCGCGCGCTTATATATTGCGCTGCCAGAGCCAAATTATTTGAATAAAAAAGGAAGGAGGCTTGCGCATTAACGCTAGAAAATAGCGTCGCGTGAAGAATGGTTCTAAAAATGCAAATAATAAAATAACGCGACAACTCGCTGGAGACTGTGCACACGTTCTCGCACAATTTATTTCGGGGAAAGGTNAAAAATGCAAATAATAAAATAACGCGACAACTCGCTGGAGACTGTGCACACGTTCTCGCACAATTTATTTCGGGGAAAGGTCTAATTAAAAACTTTCAGCACGTCTGTGGCATAAAATTAAAATCATCGCTATTTACGTAGACACCTTCCTGAACCGTACTTAGCATAATTGAATTTATACTAACCATGTTTCCTTTTTACTGCTAACGGTATTTTAATAAAGTAACTAAGTTATACGTAATATCAGTAGAAGAAGAATTTATAATTTTAAGTTATTTAAAAACATAGAATTTATACACGCTTAATTTTGGATAAATATAACTGTTGTAACGCTGCGTAAATAAAACTAGCCTCTGTGGAATGTTACGTTCTCTGTTACTACCACATATTTCAATTATAAATACTAAATATATAAACAATGTATTGAGAGTAGAGGCATAATGGGGACTTGGGCACATCGGGACCAGGGACCAGAGCGTCAGAGCTGTTTGTACTCTGTCATTCCGGTCAGCCGGCAGTCATATTGGATCAATGTGACCTTGACCTTAAACCCCAAAAATCCCAAATTCCTAACAATTCCAAAAAAAATTATTAAAATTGTGTTAAAAACATTTATTTAAAAAGAATTTTAATTTCCGGATGTCCACCACAGCACCCTCCACCCATACTCAATCCACCATCTTGGTAGGTGCAGTCCGCCATCTTGGTAGGCGTCACAGCCACCGTCCGTGATCGTGGTAAAAGCAGCCTTACGCCATTTTGATCGTTGAAGTCCACCATATTGGTAGGTGCAGCCGTCCGCCATCTTGTTCGGTGCAGTCTGCCCTCTTAGTATGAGTAACAGCCATTGTCCCCCATCTTTACTATTTCGTTTGTCATTTCTGATAGATAACTGGAGTTTGTCTGTCACATTCGTTCAACCGCCATTTTGGATTTTTCGTTTGTCATTGGTTTTACATCGCTGGTGCTGTCCTCGCCACCATGCCCAGCAGACGACTGAACCCCTCCACTCATTGGCTAATTACTCGGGTGTTTTCGGAAACCTCCGTTCGGCAAATTAGTCGGCTTCCCTTCACCACCTTCAAATATATTTAAATGCTCCGCCAATGTTTCTCATTGGCTAATTGCTCAGTTGTTTTCGGAATCCTTCGATCTGAAAAATCTATGACCTACTTTAATCGCGAGGGCGGACTATTTTTTCCCCTTAAAAACTCTTTATGAGACGCGNCCTTACGAAATGTTGACCGTATTCAAGTATTTTCCGGCCTACCTGCAGCAGGACGAAGACACAAGGGACTGCCTTCCGTGCAAGGAGTATTTTGAGGGCTGCACCACCTCGGTTCCTGACATGGCGTATCGCAGGGGTTGGTGCAAGACCCACCGAGCAACCCTCGCGACGTCTGCGCCCGTGGAAGACGACGTCGCCGTTGAAGACGCCCTCTCCGTTGAAGACACCCTGCCCGTAAAAGACGCCCTCCCCATTGAAGACGATATCGGCATGCAAGTTATCTACTCGCAAGCTGCCCCAGTGGAAAGAAGTTTTAAATGATTTTTTGTAACTCGGTGTGTGCATGGGAACATACATTTTTTTAAATAACGAAAAAACACCTAGTGAAAAAAAATGTTTTCCAACATCCAAGGTGTTGTTCTTTAGACTCGTACACGTTCTACGGGCAGAACGTCTTCAACGGCGACGTCGTCTTCCACGGGCGCAGACGTCGCGAGGGCTGCTCGGTGGGTCGTGCACCAACCCCTGCGATACGCCATGTCGGGAACCGAGGTGGTGCAGCCCTCAAAATATTCCTTGCACCGAAGGCAGTCCCTTGTGTCTTCGTCCTGCTGCAGGTAGGCCGGAAAATACTTGAATACGGTCAACATTTCGTAAGNCGAAGGCAGTCCCTTGTGTCTTCGTCCTGCTGCAGGTAGGCCGGAAAATACTTGAATACGGTCAACATTTCGTAAGGTGCGTAGTCCATGAAAAATTCTTTCGGCAGGTACGGTAACTCGTCCCGTTTGTCCGAGGCACTAAGCGAGCTAACCCTTCCAAATGCCAAAATTGATGAAATGATTTTATGGCCGCTCGGAAAACACGCATACATTTCAAAGAGCGAGAAAAATTGCTGATTTCCCTAGGGGCTTCAGGACGCGTCTCGTAAAGAGTTATTAAGGGGAAAAAATTGTCCACCCTCGCGATTAAAGTAGGCTATTGATTGGTCGCAACAAAGGTTTCCGAAAACACCCGAGTAATTAGTCAATGAGAAACATCGTCGGAGCAATTAAATATATTGGGATGGGGTGGGCAATTAGCCAATGAGAATCAGGAGGTCGCAATTGATCAATTAAATATATTGGAAGGGGGAGTGGAGGGTGTCAGTCGTCTGCTGGGCGCGGTGATTGGGATTTTCTATTTATGTCAAACAAATGACAAACGAAAAAAACCAAAATGGCGGTCGAAAAAATGAGGTGACAGACAAACTCCAGTAATTTATAAAAAATGACAAAAGAAAAAATGGCGAACGGTAGTTGTTAAGCCAAAATGGCGGACGATTGTTGAGACGCCTACCAAGATGGTGGACTGCACCTACCAAGATTTTGGAATGAGTATGTGTGGAAGGGGGTGTGGAGGACCTGCGGAAATTTAAGTTTTTTATAGAAATATTTTAATTTTTTTATAATGTTTTTATATTTGTTTACATTTATTTAATATTTGTTATATTTTTATTGTTGAAATTTTTTTTGCATTTATTTTATTTTGTGTGTCAAAGGTCAAAGGCCAAGGCCAAGGTCGAGGTAATATTTACATTGATCTAAGATGGCCGCCGGTCGACCAGAATGACAGAGTACGAGGAGCTTCGATGCTCTCGTCCCAGATCCCGATGTGTCAAATTCCCATAATCCCTATACTATTGATTATGTACTGAGTTTATGATCTGCTAAAATTCAGCTTCCATCGTGCCGAAAACTTGGAATTATTTAACCTATCAAAGTAATTTAAATATTTCTCGACGAATGATTCCTGGAATTTATAAACGGCTATCTGGTATAAAAAGTTACAAATCACCTTTTGTTTTGTACAATGAAAGAGGCTTGTTCGAACGTTGTGAGTTTTATTTCTAAGCCATTTCCTTCATCTCGTAAAAATATTTAAATTTTGAACAACCCATCTGTCGGCAACACAATGCACAAGCGAACATAAAATGAGTGTGACTCTAAATCGACTACTTTTTACACAGTACAAGGAAGACTTCCGTGCAGAAAAAGGGAGGGAGGTATATGAAGTAAAGCAAAATCCAGTAACAAACTAAGGCACTTAATTTTACATAACTTATTTGTTTCCATCTTCCCGACTTCCCTCATTCGTTCACCTTTACCCGCCTTCGTGGATTTTAACAAACTGAGTTTGGACAAAGCTTCGTGGGAAAGCCAACAAGTGGGAAGGGATTTCTGGCATCAAATACGCTTAAATCCTTCTATCGCCTGAAAAACATACGCGTCAAAAAAAAAGTTCGTTGGTGTTTATTGAATACCATTCCCAACTGCCATCATAATAAATTAAGTTTTAAATCGTATTAAGAAAAATGTTTTGTTGGAAAAGGTAACTTCCGAAAACCAGAAAAAGAAATAAAAATATTTNTTTTAAATCGTATTAAGAAAAATGTTTTGTTGGAAAAGGTAACTTCCGAAAACCAGAAAAAGAAATAAAAATATTTTAAGTAAAATGTAACTCGTTCTTCGTCTCTGGAATATTTTACAAGAACAATAAAATTGTATAATTCTTTAAAAAATATATATACTTTTGTTAATTCTCAGAATACATTTTGCAATTAATACTAATTTTTTCACAGACCATAAAATGCCAAATACTTATACATTTTTTATTTTTGTAATTAATTTTTATGTCAAACTATTAAATAATTATTTTCTGGTAAATTATTTTTATTAAAACTTAANTTTTAAATCGTATTAAGAAAAATGTTTTGTTGGAAAAGGTAACTTCCGAAAACCAGAAAAAGAAATAAAAATATTTGAAGTAAAATGTAACTCGTTCTTCGTCTCTGGAATATTTTACAAGAACAATAAAATTGTATAATTCTTTAAAAAATATATATACTTTTGTTAATTCTCAGAATACATTTTGCAATTAATACTAATTTTTTCACAGACCATAAAATGCCAAATACTTATACATTTGTTATTTTTGTAATTAATTTTTATGTCAAACTATTAAATAATTATTTTCTGGTAAATTATTTTTATTAAAACTTAACAACTTAAATGTTTGACTATAAAAGTTTTACATTATTAGGCCTACATTGTACATCTGCATCATAACACGCAAGTTCATTCTCCATTATTTTCTTTACTTTCAGTCCATACAAAATTCCACTGAGGTGGGATTTACACAATTGTAAAAGTATCAAAACTTTGGTGAGTTTTCCGTTATTTTCCTAACGTTTCACTTGCCTAAAGAAGGCTTTAAACGCCAGATCAGGAGAAGAAGGAATTCTGTAGGTGGTTCTCTATAAAGTGAGCACTCTTAAAATTAACCTATGGTCAAAATCACCGTCTGTAACTGCACGTATTTAAGCGTAAGCGATGACTGCAATATTCACAGTTTAAGTTGGCAGTAAACTTCCAGTATTTCCATGTTTTAACGTCTGGTTATTCGTAAAGTTAGCTATTTTTGTCAACTGAAATTCAGTTTCTTTTTGTTATATGCAAATAAGAATAAAATTTGGCGTGATTCTTACACTTTATGATTTTAACTCTTTCACATAATAACCTGGCTGACGAAATTTTCAAGTTCATTGTTTGTATAATTTTTTTTATTCTATCTCCGCTCGTGTGTCAACAATGTGAGCCAATCACACTGACAATCATGAGTAATGTGATTAGTTTGTAACTCCTGAAATAAAGAATTCATTAACGTAATGTATAACATTTTTGTGCCTGTTCTCAGTGAAGTGGCATTATTTGTTATTGCTTTCTGCTGTTTCGCCACGTAGTTTCATGCTCCATAAATTCTTGGAAATTCATGCAATAAGCTGACTTGGAAAATGTGAAAATGCATTAATTTTAAGTTGGTATAAATGTTGATCCTCGAATAAACTTGAAGAAACATGGAAAGTGTGTTTTGTTATTGCGATCTGTGTGGTTTAAATAAATGTGCGTTTATTATTTAGTAATGATGCGATCCCTAGTTTACAAGTTCATACATCGTGTTACGAATGGTACTTTTGAGTGATTCATATTTGAAAGTGTCTAAGGACGTAGCTCAATAATGAGTCATGATTAGATAGCGCACAACAGTATAAGACGAGGTTTATTGAACATAAGGATTATACAATATCTATTTACGTGACTATTTATCGGGGGGAGATTTAAATGGTATACCAAGATGCTAATTAATTGCATTAAATGTTATTACCTCACGCCATTACTATTACAATCTAATTGGAAAGTTCCCACCTTGTTCATGTTGCCCGAGGCTAATTCTAGGAGGCGGTTAACGACGGCCGGACACACCCATATTCAGTGGTCTTCTGTCCGGTCGGGTCGACGACAAAAGACGCCACTCCGGGTGTTACACTGGCTTATATCGAGAGCGTTTTTTAATATTTTTTGGCCCCGTTTACTGTCCGGTGGAGGGGATTTCTGCAACTGTCTTTCACAAGGTGTTGCTGCAATCACGCTCATGCCCTGGTTTAATGTTTGAAGGTGTGATCAGGCAGGCTGTTCAGTTAAGGCCTGATCACTTCATAGCAATCGGCACTTATGTCGCTCGTTTTGAAACAATAACGCTATGCAAGTGTTTTATACTCCATGTAAAACATTTGTTGTGTGTTGAAAATAAGTTCGAACAGCACTATTACGTTTGCCAGGACGGTTTAATTTGTATAAGCCTATTAACCAAGCAGTAAGTAAAATAATGTGGGACAAAATTAGATTCTGCATTAAATGTGTTAATGCAGTTTCATGAAATGCGTTATCAGTCAGGTATTATGTTTTTCGTATTATGGTGAAGTTATGTTTATATCAGGGGAGGCGTTTAAATTTTATAAGTGATAAGTGTTTTTTTTGTAAGAATAGCAGAATGCTTTAGCAAATGTTAGTGTTATGTGCTTAATACTGTATGGCTGAACGCATTTTCACTAAACTTGCATAGAATAACCAATATTACTGTGGAAGTATGCTGCAGAAATGCGAATCAAATATGTAAAGCTATTTAGTTTCATGAGATCATGGCAACCGTTTTCGTTGCAACGCCCGCCATTTTGATGCGCGTAGTTTTGAATTAAAATATTGCTTTGTGAGGTGTTGATGCATTGTAATTATTGTAGTAAATTTTGTTAAATATAATTGTTATATCATTTAACGATGGCTTAAAGCACTATTTATTCTGTATGAAGGAGTAAACACACCGAATTATCTTATGAGTATGTCGACGGCCTTCCTCTGTGGCGGGCTGGAGTGTTAACCTTGGCAACGCCGCCGAGGGCCGAGGTAGCAGGCCAGGGGCCGAGGTAGTGGGCCAGGGGCTGAGGTAGCGGGCCAGAAGCCGAGCCAGACAGCGCAGTTAGACCCGGCGCACGCACTAACGCTAAGTGTACGACGTTCATCTCGTCCATATACAACTAACGGAGATATCGTTACCAAAGTTGCTGCACTTTAAGTGACAAATTTGTAAATCACGTATATATTTCTTGTCTGTTCTACAAAAAACTTAATATTTTCCATTGCTTCAGAGGGTTTTTAATATTTTTAACAATATTCCTATAATGAAAATGTAAGCAAGAGTAAAGAAGACATTATTTATTTCGTTATATTAATGTAGGTATGTATTAACAGTATGCAATAAGATACTCATTAAAGTTATATTTTGTTATGCAATTGTCTGTCACCGACAGAGCGTGATAATCAGGATTCTGTTTTTACATTCCTAGTCTTATTTTAATATGTGTAATTGTATGTTTTACTAATACAGGACACGTAAAGAATCTTAATTTTTATTATACAGATGGAAGCCGACATTGTAACTCCGTTTAGATTCTCATTTTTTGTTGTTAATTGCTTAAATCTCTCTAAATAGGCTTAAGAAATGTTGATATTATTTATTTAAGCTAATTCTGCAGTTACAAGCAAATTAAGTTAACTATACCTCAATCGAATATCATGTTACAACACTCAGTATTGTAAGCAAAATATTACATCGTAACAGAAATATACGCAACCAATAAAACGCTATACATACAGATATATTAAAAATTTCACGTAGTGTCACCACGTTATTTCTTATCACACAGAGTTTAATTCCCATTGTTTACGGCGTGTTTAGTGCTTACGCTTAAAAGGATACTTACTTACCTCACTGTTGTTAATATGTATGCTATAGAGCGTTAAGATTTCGAATTGGTGTCGTCTGGAAGTGTTCCTAAGGGATTTTATGAATGGAACTGGCAACTGGCACTAGTTAGGTATTTGTGTATAATTTTGCTATAATATGTAACATCATTGGTTAACTTAGATTATGTTTCATAAAATCTGTTAAAGGCGCTTCGGATAAATTATGTCTCACTGCCGTCGCTACCCTCTCGGCTCTTTAAGCAAGTGGAGTCGGAGTGGAGATTCCAAGCGTGAAGCATCAGAGTCTCCTCTGCGCATCAATTCAAAATCGAAACCCATCACAATTCTTATCAGAATTGTAAATTTACTTGCGGATCGAGGAAATGAGATTCGAAAGACGCGGCGAGGAGTTGGTGAAGGGCAGTGAGGGAAGTAAAATGGAAGGACGGCCCAAAGTAAGACCCGAGGGGTCATGGCAAGAAGTCCTGGAGGAACGAAGCAGGAGGAAGCGTAAAAAGCTTAGCAGCTAATTCGGAAGGTTTCCTCACAAAATACATTAACAAGTTTGTTTTTCTGGGCGGGTCGGAGAAGATTACTTATCAAGCAGCGCGCAGTCCCCTGAAGCTCCTCTGGGCCTGCCCTGAATTCAAATGAGATTAAGGACGCTTCGCCGGAAGAAGACCGCTGCTGGGGGAGGCCGGGGCATCTGCTGCGCTCTGTCGGCAAGGCGAGACATCACTCCGTCAGTGGCNAGGGGTCATGGCAAGAAGTCCTGGAGGAACGAAGCAGGAGGAAGCGTAAAAAGCTTAGCAGCTAATTCGGAAGGTTACCTCACAAAATACATTAACAAGTTTGTTTTTCTGGGCGGGTCGGAGAAGATTACTTATCAAGCAGCGCGCAGTCCCCTGAAGCTCCTCTGGGCCTGCCCTGAATTCAAATGAGATTAAGGACGCTTCGCCGGAGGAAGACCGCTGCTGGGGGAGGCCGGGGCATCTGCTGCGCTCTGTCGGCAAGGCGAGACATCACTCCGTCAGTGGCNAGAAGACCGCTGCTGGGGGAGGCCGGGGCATCTGCTGCGCTCTGTCGGCAAGGCGAGACATCACTCCGTCAGTGGCGGCGCTCTTAAGGGGGATCCGTTCCCGCCATCTTGGATTTGCGAAATTTTCGCTGCAACCTGCATAATAGGTTTTGTATTTTATTTTAGGTATTGACACGGCGTATGGCATTGCATTGCAGATGTTGTAAAACATGTACTGCTAGCCTTCTGTTGCTAGTATCACTTCTGTGGACGTCGGCGGGAATACATTTCTTATTTCTCGCCGGCAGTCACGAGTGAAAAATTAATAAACGCAGTAAAGCTGTAATAATTTGATAAAGCTTGCCAAGCTATCATTAATACCGTGTCATGTGAAAAATACCGTTAAATATTCTTAAATTGAACACGCGGCAAGAAAATTATAAACCCAAGACGCCAGCGACTGCTCCTCCTTAACTGCTGCTGAGGAAGTCCGCGACCTCGGCTGAGACACCACAGTTTCCTGAACCCCACTTTCGAAGTCGAGGTTTTACTGAAATGTTAGTTATGCCAGAATTTAAAAATTTGTTTAGGGAAACTTATGTTCTGTTTGTCTGTATTTTTCTGGAATAACTGCAGACCATACATATAAAAACAATTTTTATTTATACACATTTTAAAATGAAAAGGAATAAAATTTAAAAAAACGAAATGCTTTTGAAAGAGATATATTTTAAAGTTGCATACATTGCGTTTTACGCTTCTTGGAAAAGTTGTATTTCTTAATATTTTCAAGTATCTTGTAATGGTTGTAATTTTTCCTACATTAATCAAATGAACCATCTGAAGTGAATAGTTCACCTTAATTCGAGTCAAACTCGTCTTACTATTCGTCATCACAATAGTCATTTTCGGACCAAAGTCCAACTGAAACTGCAGTTTAATGCTTCACACAGCTCACTCAACCCAACTCTCGGACATGAAAACTAAGTTACAAACAAATGTTATTGAAGAACATCTCATCTTCGCTTTCGCGTCGCTTGCACCGCATGCAAACTTTACTGTACGGAACTAAGGCTTGAAACTCAGCTTTCGGGTGACGGTGCAAGAGTACATACAAACGTTGTTACTTCGTTTGGAGGCGATTGTGCGTATCTTATATTTTGTCCTCATTGTTCGTCAGTCTCCTAATTCGCTTTGGTGATTTTTCCCTTGGCTGCTCTGTTATTATTAGCTCCACTCCTTCTGCGGAATTATTTAGGTTTTCTTATTTGCATATCTGCTGACAACAAATTATTTGGCTCATTTTTAACTTATTTCTATGTCACATTACGGGTTTCTGCTACACAAAACCAATGATCTGCAATGGCATATGTCCGAAATGATAGCTCATTTAATAACTTATCCCCACTGTTAGAACCATTAAATGTCCTACCTCAGNAATGGCATATGTCCGAAATGATAGCTCATTTAATAACTTATCCCCACTGTTAGAACCATTAAATGTCCTACCTCAGTACCAAGATACTGCATTACTTCGGAGTGTTTGGTCATGTATGGTCAATGACTTGAACCATTTGTACGACATTGCAGAATTTTAAGCTGCTGCAATAATAACAATCAGAAACGAGTGTTTAAAAGAAAAGAGAATTACGAGAATAAAACTTGATTACGTCATTAGTCGGACGACATGGGAAATACNAATGGCATATGTCCGAAATGATAGCTCATTTAATAACTTATCCCCACTGTTAGAACCATTAAATGTCCTACCTCAGCACCAAGATACTGCATTACTTCGGAGTGTTTGGTCATGTATGGTCAATGACTTGAACCATTTGTACGACATTGCAGAATTTTAAGCTGCTGCAATAATAACAATCAGAGACGAGTGTTTAAAAGAAAAGAGAATTACGAGAATAAAACTTGATTACGTCATTAGTCGGACGACATGGGAAATACNGACGAGTGTTTAAAAGAAAAGAGAATTACGAGAATAAAACTTGATTACGTCATTAGTCGGACGACATGGGAAATACGGAACCAGAATAGGCCCAATATCATTACTGACCTGAAAGCACTCTATAAAGATTTTCTATTAATTCCTTAACGTGTAATGGAAGATTTTATCTCTTCTTAGCATAAATAATTTACGATACACCGGTTTGCAAAAATGTAAATATTAAGGGCGATTACCCTAAAAATTAACAAACTCCACTATTTATTCGGATTTTTCTTCACTAATGCAGGTGGGCTACTATGGGTGCAAGAAAAACTTGTTTTTTATATTTTTTAATAATGCCTGCACACTGATACTGTAAATATGTAGGTAATATCTTATAGTGCGTGGGGCCGCGGTGACTGAGTGGTTATCCTGCTCACCTTCTATCAAAGCGAGCGGGATTCAATCCCCGGCCAGACCACTCTCGGATTTTTGTAAATGGGAATCGTTCCGGACGATGCCACTAATCGGCGGATTTACTCGGAGATCTCCTATTTCCCCCACCATTGCATTCCAACGCTGCTCCATCCTCACCTCATTTCACCCTCATGGGCTCTCAAGACCTCGTTGCCAAATCTCTCAACTCAACAGTTACAGTGCGTGCCAAGAAGTTGCTACACTTCGAGGAAAGAAGGATGAGTTATACCAAATACAAGTGTGCAGGTTGAGCACAAATTAAGAATGGCTGATGTGTGACTGCGTGGGTGGCAGCTAACAGAGGTATTTTGAAGGCGCTGCATACCTTTATCTTCGTTACCATTGTTTATACTGCCATAGTCACTTGATGTAAACACTGACGTAGGGGATGTGATGTCCAGTATCTGTGAGTTTTTTTAAAGACGCCGTCTGTTTGGAGGTATTTCACAGCCCCTGCACCACGCCCATTCTCGTCGCAGTATCCGTAAACAAACACCACGTCCACGTGCTCTGCACGTGTGAACCTTCCTGGCATAGTTTCAGTTTATTAAAGACGCCGTATGGAGATATTTCGCGGGTCCAAGGTCAAGAAACTTGGGTGCGCTAAATGTGACCTAAGTATAGTCCATTCGCGGTTACTGCCATATTTCCTGAAAATTTGGTTAAGTTCTACTTACAGGATATNGAAAATTTGGTTAAGTTCTACTTACAGGATATTCCTCCGCCTCATGCAAACAAAGTTTAACGAAGTCTAGAAAATTACACCAAAGGGATCACGCACCGCGTTCGAGCTCACTCAGACCAATAATATTTTGTGTGAGAACTATTCCTTGCTCCTATTTTTATCACTATTTTTAATGATATTAATTAAATCTAAAATTCTATAACTTTAAGATATGATACAAGTAAAACTTCAATGTAACCAAAAACAAGCTAAATTTATGTTAACCAAATTATAAAACACTTGGGATTCCCGGCATACCTAGGAAACATCCATAAAAACGTCTTATTAGGCGCAACAAATGATACTATTGAACCATTTCTCTAAACGTTCAAGATGTAGAAAAATTAATAATATTGTGACGAAGTTATAATGTTAAACATTTACAAAGTCTTATGTTACTATAATGCAAATATTCTGTTGGAGTGTAANCTTGTGACGAAGTTATAATGTTAAACATTTACAAAGTCTTATGTTACTATAATGCAAATATTCTGTTGGAGTGTAAATGTTAACCAAGCCTGTAAATAATGTTGGTGAAACCAAATATTGTACCGGTATACCACTAAAAATAACGGGAATAACAGGATATTTGTGTTATTATGGCATTAAAATAATGTCCAGCCACCACTAGTTTACCCTAATTTGATATTATTATATGACGGAAGCTAGTGAACAGTGATAACGTCGTACAATGAGACCACTATATTTAAATTTTAAAATACAAAATGAGAACTAAATGTAACTTAGATAAGTTTTATAGTCAAACAAAGCAGTTTACAGAGGCAAAATATGCATATATTCCTAGATCGTAAAGTATTTCCTCAAAACGAAAGAGTATGGCAGATTGCCATTATACGTGTAGAATAAGTAGGAAAGTCACACATGTCAGAATATAGCAGTTGCGGAGGTGACGTATGTCATGAGCTGATGATTGTCGGGGTAGCATAGCACGAAATCGTTTCTGCCTCTTGCCTAAATTGTTTTTTCACTAAAGGTAATATTATTATTGTGATAAAATATTTTTATTTTATTAATTTTATATCGGAATATTTTATTAAGGCAAATGAGATAAAATAATATTTCTAACACAAAAGTTAATATCAGTTATACACTAAATGTGTGTTGCCGCAACATAAACACCACCTTAATGTTGACAATAAAGTATGCAGGTAACTTTGTTAGGATACTTATGTTACATTTACATCAATAGCATGATAGTATATTACATTAACAGAAGCATTAATTACTGATGGCACACAAATTACAAACAATTTCTGTACTTGTAACATTAATACTGCCATTTCATGGTCTAATAATTAATACAAAGTCGGGCTACGTGACCATATGGTATGTTAAACAGTTTATACCGGAAGTTTCGTACCTAAAAATTATAGTGAAATATTCGTATTGGCCCTTTTTCATTACAAAAAAAAAAGCATTATAGACGGAAATAGAAAACGTGTTAAATGCTATTCGTACGCATACGTCGCTCAACAATATTGAACAGTTTTTAAATACGTGGCGTGTTTATTGTTTTTTCTTTCAGAAGTATGCCAGGTTGTGTCCTGCTGTGGGAAAGTAAACACTAACTGAAATGATGACAAGTAGTCTACCTCGCAAATATTAGGGAAGCGGGAACGGGTAACAGAAGTAAGGAGACTTTACCGAAAGTGTTCAGTTGGTTTCCATTGACAAGAATAGTTTCCAACGAGACATGTGGAAGCCAGGTGTGCCAGAGTAATACATGTCTACGGTTGGATACGAGTCCGTCTACTACCCGAACCAAAGACAACTAAGAATAAAAGCCACTAAAGTTTTGAAGAAAAAAAATTTCCGTTACGAATATCTTTACAGTGTAGGGCTTATATAACGAAGACTGGTTTTACCTATGACATTATGTCCTCTCACTATTTCACAAATAATTCTGATGTTTAAAGGACCGGCAAGGGACCCTTCTTCAACCCCTATAAATACAAGAGAAGCCTTCGTAACTTATGTTCCTGGAAGTTATCCAAATTCATGACTTCCTTCCAGCTAAGGTACTAACAGCCCCTTTGGGTACTAACAAGAGTTTTCCAGACTTCATAACTCATTATTTCATCTAAATGTTCTAATAACTATCGGTTTTCAACAAAAAATATAGATGTTATCCCTGCTAGGTTATAATCACACATGGATTGGAAGTATGTATTCATCTGTGTTTATAATTATACTATATGAAAGGCACTCACGAGGAGTCTAGTCTTGCATAAAAGTCNAAGTATGTATTCATCTGTGTTTATAATTATACTATATGAAAGGCACTCACGAGGAGTCTAGTCTTGCATAAAAGTCGTCAGCACAGATGACACAGAGATGGATTTGTCTTGAATATTCTGGTGAGTAGGGACGGTCTCAAAGCTGCGCTTATGATAAGTACTAAGTTGAAACGATGACTTACTAACAACCGTCCCGATACGGTTAAGTGTGCGCGATAGTATCAATGCACTTATTCANAAGTATGTATTCATCTGTGTTTATAATTATACTATATGAAAGGCACTCACGAGGAGTCTAGTCTTGCATAAAAGTCCTGAGCACAGATGACACAGAGATGGATTTGTCTTGAATATTCTAGCGAGTAGGGACGGTCTCAAAGCTGCGCTTATGATAAGTACCNTTCTAGCGAGTAGGGACGGTCTCAAAGCTGCGCTTATGATAAGTACCAAGTTGAAACGATGACTTACTAACAACCGTCCCGATACGGTTAAGTGTGCGCGATAGTATCAATGCACTTATTCATATCCATAAAAAAGCATATGGTTGCAAGAAACTTCGTAAATTTATTTAAGTAGACTTTTTGAGTCACACTTAACACATAATACTAAATAATTTATTCAAGATAATATGTGCAGTGCAACAAAACTGTGTCCAACCATCCTCTCTGGTTTGACTGACTACTTATGTTTCTTTTTTTTTTATATACGATGTCACAAATTTTATTAAAATCCAAATTAAAATTTTTTCTGAAAACTTGAATAATTAGGAAATTATAGCAACAAAACATAAGTTTACTTGCGTTAGTAACATTCAGCGAATATCTAATTGCTTTGCATTAAATTTTAGAACGACTTTTATGACAAAGAACTGAAATAAACCTGGTCAACATCAATGTATGTTATGCAATACATATTCGTTTGTAGAAAAAAAGCACTTATGCTTACCAATATTTATGTTTGCTTGGTCATGAGAAGATTTCCTACTCAGTCGAACATATCTAAGAATGTACACAAAAAAGTATTGTTGCACGAATTTTACAGTATTGGTTTTCAGAAAATTTCGAAATCAAAAATGCTTTATCCAACTGTGCATAAAAGTATTGTGTGTATCTGTATAAACAACCAACCCTCTGGTTGCTAACCAATTTTCTTACAAGGGAAAGCAGCTGCTGCCACTAAATTTGTTAACTTTCTGAACCCAGTGTACAAAGAGGTGGTCTCGTAGAGCAAAGTTGATATATTGAGGTTCAACATGTTCATAGCCTTTAATAATCAGCACCATAAACATTTGTTTAAAATAAATGGTTTACGTTTGAGTGATATATGTTTTAATTGGCTCACGAGTTGCACAGAAAAAAGAAATTTGATAATTGCAGTAGATGTTTCCATAACTTTAAGAAAACACTGACTGGTGCCTTCGCTCCTCTGTTATTTATCTATTACATCACATTTGTTGCGTTACTATCCGAGGTACGATTATTTGCTGATCATTTTCAAATAACACTTAATCTCGAAGCGTTCTTGAACAAGGCCATCATGACCGAGCGGGCGACTGCTGAACAGCTTTTCAAGTGTGTGTGTGTGTGTGTGTGTTAGCATTATTTTTTCATGCTATGCATCACTATCTTTCAAAATAGTCGACCAATAACTATACCATTCACTAAACTCAATACTTATATGATGCATTGTAAAATTTCCTATTTTGGTTCAAATCGGTCAAATGGTTGTCGAGATATGACCAAACGTCCTAAATATCAAAATGGCCGCCATAAGCACTTGGTGTTCTTGAAAACTATAAAAGTCGGATGTCCTTGCCAAATAGTATGTGTATGCCGAGTTTGGTGAAATTCGGTTCATGCGTTCAAATGTTTTTAAGGGGGCACACAAACAGGATTACACACACAAACACAGAGTGAGCAATCTCATAGGCCTATCTGTCGTTCGGAAAGTAAGCTAAAAAGCAAACATCCATGCAAAAATATCGTGATAATTTTGCATTTTAAAAATGCTATTTAAAAAACCGATATCAAAAGAACATTTTCAATATTTTTGGAAGACAATTAAAACCGTAGGTCTATAATAAAACACATCAATTTATAAGTTTATTAAAGAAGTTATTAAATTATACGTTTGTAAAATATGTTAAACTTGAAATTAACATACAGTAAGTGCTGAACATGCACCATTGTTGGATTGACACTTCCATGTGGAATTAATATTACGTACAATTTCGACAGCGTAATTTTACAGTGACCATTTGCAAGTAAATTTACATGAACAACTTAAAGGAAAAAAATGACGTTAAAAATAATTGTTAAATAAACTTGTTTTAATTTAAGTAAATTTCAAGTTTGTTTTAATTTTACACTATTTTTCATAGTGGTATCTAAATCGTCTTTCTGAAACTCGTGAATGCAGTTTTATTTATAACAACATGCATGTTAAATAATTTCTTTAAAGTTGTATTAGTGACATACTGGTATTAGTGGTAGGTACACTCTTAAAATGTGTACTTTTAGGTCTTCGTGGTATTTGTACTAACACATTCGTGTTAATCTATGGAGTTTTACGTTTACAACGCCGTCTGTGAAGAATGGATTAAATATAGAGTTTTAACAATTCTAGTATCTAAAATAATTTAATTCTTATATTCCTGTAGTGTTACATGCAGTACAATTAACGATAAATGTTTGAATTATTATCTGCAATGGTAAGGAACTGTAAGAACTCTGATTAAATTAGCGTCTGACACGCCAGGAACTTCAAGGGCCCCGACACAAAATAGTCAAGTGAGGTGAGATCGAGAGAACGAGCAGGCCTTGCAATGGATCCACCGCGGCCAATCCGTTGCCCACCGATTCTGGGGTTCAAATGTTACTCGGATGGCAAGAGAGATATGAAAAGTTGCACCGTCATGTTGAAACCACAGCCGACGTCGAATATCAAGAGGAACGTATTCGAGGAACTCAGGCAACGTGTTCTCCAGGGACCGCAGACACAGGTTACCACTGAGACGCAATGGCAGCTTGTACAGCCTATACAAATTATTCCCAACAATCACTGCACACATGTTGACAACAAATGTTTGTTGGTGAGAGTGAGTGAAGCTAGCGTAAGTGTTTTAATCTGTCCACAGGATTTGGTTATGTAAATTGACTATTCCGTTTCTAGCAAACGATATTTCGTCGGTAAACTTTTAAAACTGTCCAAAACGAAGTTCCGTTGTGCATCTCTTAATTTACCAATGTCAAAAACAGCCCGTTGATGGATGTCGTTGGGTTGGAGTGCTTGAACCCCTTGCGGGTGAAATAGATGCCACTGTTGTTCATGTTACACTCGCCGGATAGTCATGTGGTGAACACATCGTCAACACATGTGCAACACGTCGTGAGGTTGTTGACGGATTTTTCTCCACCAGCTCGAGAAACCTCCTCCTCAAACTCGGGTGTGCGCATTGTGTGCTGACGGCCAGCGTCGGGTCTGCCGACCTAAAGGAGAACATTGCTAAATTCATACTGTGCAGTAAAAAGGATGTTTTTTAATAAGTTTCCACGAGTACCCATCTTGACAAACTTATCTGCATCCAAGCGGTTCCTCGCAAGCGGCGAACAACCGCAGCAAACGTTACGAAGGTTTGGCGCACGCCGTCCACCTGATACGCGTCTCTATGCGGAGCGATAGCTCCGCATAGAGACGCGTATCAGCTATTGTAATAGTATCGCCTGCACCATAATCCAGGTTTGTCTGTTAATTCAGTCAGTTTATACGAACCACAAAGTACAGCGCACCCATTTCACTATGAAGTCGTGGCATGTATAACGGGGTATGTTATATTGATGGTTATTTAACAAAAAAAAGTTAATTATGATTTATTTTGTTATCCCTTGAAGTTTGAGTTTTACAATTTGTTACACCCGGTGTATGCAAGTTAACGCAGTCGCACACTACGGTATTGCATGTGTGAGAATACGGACAAGTGACAACGCCGAATTACACACGCGTGTTACAAGTCCTCTTGACGTCACGAGCTCTTGGCCAATACTAAGGAATATCATTTTTAAAGATTAAAAAATTATAGTGTATACTCATTCCTATAACACGACTGAGAAAAAAGTATACATTACATTTTGGTTTATGTCAGCTATTTAATAACCACTATGCTTACCATTAATTTTGTGCGTGATAGACAGTTATAAATTATGCGGAAACCTCTAACAGATATAACAAGCGATTTCCAAGAAAACCGTTTCGACGAAGGATAACTTAGTACTGTGTTGCATGAAAAAAGAGATTTAAAAGAATTTTTATAGTTGATTGCAGAACAAATTGAAGCATTACATTAAGTAGAAAACTGTCATGAATCACTCCTCTTGTCACTTTATGCCACGAGAATATTTGTTATCGTTTGAAAACTTGCAGCGTGGCCCGCTGTAAACAAAGAGCTTTCTCGACCTCAGTTATAACATCAACGTCATGTTGTTTGTTTTGGCTGCATAATTTACTGGCCGTGGCTTCACTATGCGGACGTCTGAGATTGTTGATAGTCGCTGCAGCAGATGGAGCAGTGTCCCCATGCGGTGGTCGAAACCAGTTTCTACTCGCTTTACCAATGCGAGTCTACAAAGAAAAAGACAAGTGTTGGTTCCCCATTCCACTACGCTCATTATTAAAAGCCCTTCAGAAATAACTTAACAAAGACATTAGTCTTTCATTAATAGTCAGCTACTAACCAAATTCAAATGGTTTCGATAGATTAGTTCTTTTATATATAACAGTTATAAAAAAATCTGGAGTTCTCTTAACATCATTTTTAATTCCTTAAAACTTGTATAACATCATAAAGTTTATTGGAGAAAAACGTTTCTTGTATTTTCCAAGAACTCCGTGGATAGAATTCCCTACTTTTAACACCCACGTCATCCATTTTGTCACGCACCATATCGTTCAGTTTTAAATATGTTTGACATTGTCTATTACAGATTTATCTCGCCGAGTATTCAAAAGTTTAAAAAATCACTTCTACTTAGTGAAACTAGTTTTCTCACTTCTCATACTATTTTTAACGCATATTACCAAATAATTTTTACACAAATACAAGTACGTGTCATTTCAGTCAATATTCTGAATTTGTAATCTGATACATGTTAAGCTATTCACGTTAATGTAGAGAAAATTAATAAATTTGCCAGTTTTCAAATATTGTTATCAAAAGTAGTTGAGACTAAATTTTAATAACATATCCGAGAAAGTGTGCGTTATTTATTTGCGCTGTAATTACCAAATATATTCTGTGTCATATGTCAACACTTCTTACTCCGTGATATTCCGAATATCTCATTAAATTATGACATTTCTTTATATCTGCGTGTCTATTCATTTAAATATTTTTATGTACTCTGATATTTTTATGTATTTCCCTGAATTATTAAAATGAGTGTGCATATGAAATAATTCTAACGTAGCTGCTTTTATCAAGAGATTTCAGAAGTCCTCAAGATTATCTGAAATTGTAATTACATTTTTTATTTTTAAAGAGTCCTAAAAAATAGAATAACAATTTTTTAAAACTTACTTTATGAAAATGTTTAATATTTCTTCTCATTTGCGTCTTTTCATTGCAAAATTCAAAACAATTATTGAATTGCTGATGACTTCACAAACGTGAGGCATGGCGCCTTCTTGCGCATGGTAGCACGTTAATTGAAAACTCAGGCAACAAAGAAAATGTCCTCCCCCTCCCCCATTTCACTTACTCTTGATTTCCGCCAGCAATTCCTTTTATTTTCCGCGCCAGCCCTGAGCCATTGTGATTACAGAATCATTTCAACTTAGCCGACGAGCCGGGAGGGGAGAACGCCGTTAGATCCTAACTTGCGGAATTATAATAAAACCAGTGTACTGCCGGGAGTCTGTTCGTGAAAGATAAAGCCGCCTCGCGAAATAAGTTTTTGCGTCGGATTATACAATCTTCCGCAGCGATATTTTCAATTTGGCGAGGGAACCCGAACATACATTCATCCGAATGATGGAAAAAACGGAAATAAAGGAACTTGGAGGTGAAGCCATTCAAGTTCGAAACACAACATCCTATTCCTAGAGAAAATAAGATGCTTTGAAAAAAGTAAGTGAAGTTTTTTTTTTTTTTTTTAATAATGTTTATAACAACTGTCGTTTGATTGGGTGCTCGATTCAAATACCCACTACATTGTATAGTCTCTTCCCCTCCCTTGTCGTAGGTTAGAATCAAACATGTCTGTGAGTAGTCCACCTGCGTCGTCCGCAGCTCCACTTCAGGGAGTACTCCCAAGAAAGATTAACTTCTGACCTTGACGCAACGTGGGGCTATTAAATTTACTTGTAAACTGTCAACAGGAAATGTGTATGATCAATATTCAACCGTGCGTCAGTACATTTCTGCCAATCATTTCCTATTTCTCAGGACCAAGAACATCCGGGCAGGTCATAGAACCTTGCATTCGTTTGTAAATCATTTAGATTACGCAGTTGTAGATAAACTATCTGAAACCGCACTGGAAACGTTGGCAAGGAGATCACGACAATGGAGCCAAATGAGCACCAAGTTCTGAAAACACGTGCATCCTGCTTTCCTCCACAAAGTAGGCAATGGAGATCCAATAAAAATCCGAATTCAACTCATACAGGCTTTCTCGCAAAAATTAACAAGATGTCTGATATGTGTTCCTATTACATTATATTAATGAAAACATATATATGTATATATATTCTTTTATGGCAGGGTAATGCGTGGTAATTATTCACACATTCTCAAATCGGACTATGTGGTGATTTTGAAAAATCGAAAATATTCTCAGACGACTGTAATTAGAGTATATATATATACACATATACTGTTATTACAGTATTTTCAATTTTTCTAATTCACCACATAGTCCGAATTGAGAACATACTTTTTTCTGTATTTATAAAACCCCGAAAGTACAAACTTTTCAGTTGTAGCGCGGGTTCAATCTAAATAAGATGAACCAATCCGAGTATATACTTTTATGGCAGAGTAACGCGTGGTCATTATTCACACATTCTCAGTATAAATAAATATATATATATACATACATATATATATATATATATACAGTCGTCTGAGAATATTTTAGATTTTTCAAAATCACCACATAGTCCGAATTGAGAATGTGTGAATAATGACCACGCGTTACTCTGCCATAAAAGTATATACGCGGATTGGTTCATCGTATTTAGATTGACCCCACGCTACAACTGAAAAGTTTGTACTTTCGGGGTTTTATAAGTACAGAAAATGTATGTTTATGAAATATTGCGCTACAGTGAATGCCATAGACGTTGTATGGCGTCAACATTTTATTACAATACGTTATGTACTCAAAAAGTTATTAAGAGGTACATACAACGATAAATATAAAGAGACAGTCAACTGATGGTATGAGCCTAATTTTTCCAAAGAGATTAAGCTGTAAATACTTAACTTAGGTTTTACGAAATCATCATTCGTATATTATTCTTCAACGTTTATAGATTTGTTACGTGATAGTTTGACGTTTACTATTACCAATTTCCTTTCCGGAACTACTGATTATTTATTTTTAACTCCGAGACAATACCATACCATCGACTCAGTACTTTTTAAAAATCTAAAAAAAAACCTTACTTTTTTGAAAGGGGTAAATTTAATTTTGTCAAAACGCGTTTGAATATAGGTTCTTGGATATTTTAACGACTTAATAGGCCCCCTGACTTGTTAGGCATGAAAGCGCGTTATCTGTGTAGAGTGGTGCCTTAGTTATCACGTTCGTGAAATAGTCATTCATAGCATTATATTATATGAAACCATTTATTTTAGATACATTACAGTCGTTACGTAAAGCCGCATACATTGCGAAATACTGTGCTATTCTGACCTGGAGTTAATGTGGGATAGAGTGAGTATGAGGTATGGGGTATGGGGTAAAGTCCACATGGCAGTCGCACATTAAGCAATCTTCGTGTTCCGACATTGAACAGCTGCTCTTCCTACTGAACTGTCGATAACTTTCGTTAAGTTTACCGTAATCTTTACATAAATAAGTGCTTGGGTAAGGCCTGTGCTTGTATACACGGTTCACGGTAAACTGAGAATGTTTGAAATAAGACTGTGAAAAAACTCACTGCCCTCAACAAAGTGTATTTTAAAGTACTGGCATGGGCCCAGTTAAGTTGACAGCTAAATACGAAAACGAGTATCTTATTTTAACGTCATACTCAAAATGTAGCTTTTATATTTGTGGCTGTTGATATTATTTCATTAATTTTCTGTCTTTTTTTACGCACATTAGAGTAAGAATTTGCATATTCTTAACATATTTGGTTAAAGGATGAAAATAAGCAGATAATTATATCATAGTCAGGACTTTCAAAATTGATCTATTAACAGTGAAGAGACTATACACTATTTTTATCAGAATTGTAATCATATTATGCAAAATATTTTTATTTTCTATAAAACCACAGATTTTTTGAAAAACTAACTTCAAAATAACACATCATTGTTGAAACATGCTTATATGACAGTTCTTCTGTCAATTATTGAGTTAATATTGGGGACATCAAGAGAAGACGAAAATTTGTCGACCTCGTCTTTAATTAATAAGTTTGACACAAAAATTAGCTTTTTTTATGTATATACTAATTATAAATGTATGTAAAACAAACCCTATAACTGATAAACACAAAACTTTATTCCCAAAATAAAATTTCAAATATTTTTTAATAAACTTGATTTCCTAATATTTAATACACTAACGTTTTTGTAAAAAATGCAACACCAAGAATGATACATGTGATTGAAATGAACTTTATACCACAGATTAGGTACATAACAATGCACAATTGATTACGATTACATAACTATACAATATCTCTGTCATTAAGAATTCAGTATGGTTTGAAGCCTCCACGTGCTGCAATCAGAGCCCCTAAATGTCGTGGCATGGAATCAAAGAGAACCTGGATATGTTCCTGGGGAATCTTCCTCCACGCGGTTTGTATGCGAGTCCACAAAGCATCAACAGTGGTTGCTGGAGGACAGTGACGAACAAGTCACCGACCAACCATATCCCAGACATGTTCGATGGGCGACATGTCAGGCGAGCGTGCAGGCCAGGGAATCAGTGGTACCCGTCGTTCATTTAATAAATCATGCATATTCCTCCCCTCATGTGGCCGGGCAATTTCCTACTGAAATATGGCATGTGGAGTTGCCTGTACCTCGGGCTCTAAAACCTCCCTGGTGTAGCGGTCCCTGTTCAGATTACCCTCAATACTTAAGAGTCGAGATCGCATGTTGTATCCAATGGCGCCCAAAACCTTCACAATTAGCGTTAGTTCGCTATGCCGCTCCATAATGCAGGCTGCCAGAGTGCTGTCACCACGGTAGCGTATGCGGCCATCACTGTAGGGCAGTTTGAAGCGGGACTCGTCCAAAAACACTACTTTTTGCCAATTAGCACGCTCGCAACGGCGTTCCCGGGTCCATTGCAGTCTGAGACGTTTTATGATTTCTGGACAATGGAAGCCGACGCAATGGCATGCGTGCCTCCAGTCCAGTCCAAAGCAGACGGCTTTGAACCATCTACGCAGTCAGTTCCACAGTCGTTACAGTGCTCCATTGTCGAGCCAACACCGAGGACGTGGCTGTACAGTCCGTTACCACCATGCGGACAAGATGGCGGTAATCCCGCGCTATGGTCACATCGCATGGTACAATACCCGCTCGTCGCTGCGTGCGACCCTCTTCTATCCACTGGTTTCACATACGCATCACTGTCGGAGCAGCATGCCCTGTACCAGCCGAAATGCCACGGTATGACAAACCCTTTTCCCGGAGACCGATCATTCTGCCCCGTTCGAACTCACTCACATACTGATATGGCGCCCTTTGAAGTTGACGAGGCATACTGGCGCTTACTTTCAATTAGTTTGATGGCTCTTCACTGACTGGGCTTGGCGTTGACCTTTGCGGTCAGACACGAGAGGGCGCTGCTGGGCCTACGTTCTCTCTGCTATCGTAATCACTTATTACTGGTATACTATTTTACACATCCTCCGAGTTTGGATCCATTCGAGCCTTTCCTTCTGGGTGTTATAATTTTCACAAACAATAGTTTGTTATTACTGCTACATGAAATTTGCAACATATGCCACTTTATAATAAAAATACTCTTATTTGAGATTTCTAATTTATTGTACTTTTCTCTACCTGGCAATGCATGAACATTAAAAAAACTGCTAAGAATGACATTTTAGAAAGTTATTTTGCGTTCAAATATTTATTTTTCCGTGAGCAGAGAATAAAACTTGTCCCTGTTCAAAATCCACGGTTTTTAATGAATAGAAAAAATTAATATTATTAAAGAATTCTTATTTCCAAAATATTTTACGAACTTATACTAAACAATTATTAAGATAGAACTTAAACGAGCGAGTTTTGAGTGTGTGCATCACTGAGGACCGTTGATTTATCAAAACCTGGTAAAAAAATTCTAGAAAATTTGCCGATCACTAAAAACACAAATGTTTTAGAGCCATGAAAAGGTCTTGCAGTGTGCGAATTCCCTAAACATAAAATCAAAAAATGAACTTAAATTACATACATATATTTTTAATGGGTTTATTTTATTGACAATATGCATAATGGTTCACATAAAACTTGCACTGCAAATATTTCGGGTATGAAAGGTGCTATTGATGAGCTGGTTTCATAGAATTTAAGTTTATACACGGGCTCATAATTGCAGCCCAGATGCAGATTTTTATGAGAATTAGAATGTGTATTTCTTGCACAAAGATACTCTTTTTTTCAAATGGAACCATGCCTATTTTTATCAAGAAAATAATACTAAAGGAAATTAGAATGTCACTGGGGTAGTTTAGGTTCTACCGTAATATGAGGCTTTTAAATACCGGCAGTTATTTCTTCTATTGCTGTATATTATAGTAATGTGCATTCAAATATGTTTTAAATAAATCCTACCCCATCAAAATAGAGTTAGTAGTTAAAAGTTGGTTGTTTAATTTATATTTCCAGAATTTTACACTGCGAGACATTTCCATAAGTTTCAAACACTGCGATTCTGTCCAATATTACAACAAATGTAATTTGATATAAATAGACGTCTCGATACTGTGCGTGCAGATGTTATTAAGATATCTGTTGGAGTTGTAAGATTCCGTGTTCACTGCGAAAATACACTTAGGGCTTCTCCTTCTGCTATAGCACTTAAGCTCGGAAAAATAATTAACATGCTGAATGAAAATTTAAATCTCTATTTTTATAAACGGATCATATTGATCTATGTTGCTACGTTCTTAAACTAATAACACTCGAGAAGGAATATAGGTCGTAATGTCACAGAGCGATTTGCAGCAGAGCCACTGCAGTGTTATTTATGGCAGGTGTTTAATTTTCGTTATCTCTTGCGAGCTGCGCTTAATATCCTTAGGGATTTCCTGGGCAGGTCTTGCGCCCTTACTTCAAAAAATCCACAAACGACATTAGTCAAGCCATTCCTGGCGGTAGAAGCTAAATTTTCTTGACAAGCAGTGAAACTAAACCACAGCATTCGGGTTACGTTTAAAATTAGATTATGTAAATGTGTAAGCAATCTCCAGCACCTAGAAGCACGTTTAAAATTAGATTATGTAAATGTGTAAGCAATATCCAGCACCTTAGATATCGTTTGTATGCTTATTGTCCTATGAACATATTGTACGATATTCCTACTTTCCAACAAGCGCTCGAAAATAAGTTTCCGTTGTACAGGTCCTTCGCACCAGCTTAATTCCTGCGTGTAACATTAAAAAATATATTTATTTTTTTCACTGCCATAACAAAAGCCTTTTTAACCTGATTTACTTTGAAAATAGAGTTCTGAGATCGTGCAGTAGCTAAAATTATACCTCGTCTGTTCCTCTCCACTAAACCAAGTTGCTTTCCAAATATATATATTGAAATTGCTACGCTTATTTTTAATTACACTTTATCTCTATAGGAAGGAAAGTCATGTGAAATCATCCGTCGTTGCTATAAAATGAATCTTGGGAATGTAAGGGGACCAAAGTAACAGGAATGTTATAGGATACTTTTTAAACAATCGTCATATCTCGAGCTTAACTAGTGTTACTGCGGCACATCCAAATGTCCATAGAGACCGAGTATAGTGGTGCAGTTAGTCTGTCTTTCCCTTGTTACTTCAAGAACAACATAATCATCTATAACAAACGTCATCAGTCAACCTGTGTGCTACAGTTCGCATGAGTACAGGATACAGCGGTTGTGAGAAAACTGAATTCAGCAAGATATTCAGTATTTAGGAGTGTACAGGAGGAAGAACATACAAATCACCTCGCATGTACACTGAAGAGCCAAGAAAACTAGTACACCTGCCTAATATCGTGTAGGGCCCCCGCGAGCACACAGAAGTGCCGCAAGACGATGTGGTATGGACTCTACTAATGTCTGAACGTATGCAGGAGGCAATTCACACCATGAATCATGCAGGGCAGTCCACAAACCCATAGGAGTGCGGGGCGGTGGAGATCTCTTCTGAACAGCATATTACAAGGCATCCCAGATATGCTAAATAATGTTCATGTCTGGTGATTTAGGTGGTCAATGGAAGTGTCTAAAGTCAGAAGAGTATTCCTGGAGCTACTCGGTAGCAACTCTCGACGTGTGGCGTGTCGCATTGTCCTGCTGGAATTGTCCACGTCCGTCGGAATGCACAATGGACATAAATGGGTGCAGGTGATCGGACAAGATGCTAACAAATCTGTCACCTGTCAGAGTCGTGTCTAGACGTATCAGGGGTCCCATTTCACGCCAACTGCACACGCCCCATAGAATTACAGAGCCTCCACCAGCTTGAACAGTCCCCGGTTGACATGTATGGTCCATGGATTAATGAGGATGTCTCCATACCCGCACACGTCCATCCATCCGATACAATTGTAAAAGAGACTCGTCAGACCAGGCAACGTGTTTCTAGTCATTAACAGACCAATGGCGTTGTTGGCGGGCCCAAGCGCGGCGTAAAGCTTTGTGTCATGCAGTCAACAATTGTACACGAGTGGGCCTTCGGCTCCAAAAGCCCATATCAATGATGGTCCGTTGAATAGTTCGCCCGCTGGCACTTATTGATGCCCGAGTATTGAAATCTTCGCCAATTTGAGAAAGGGTTGCACGTCTGTCATGTTCAATGATTCTCGTCAGTCGTTGTTTGTCCCGTTCTTTCAAGATCTTTTTCCGGCCGCAGTGATGTCAAAGATGTGATTTTTTACCGGATTCCCGATATTCACGGTACACTCGTGAAATGGTCGTACGCGAAAATCCAAATGTTATTGCTACCTCGGAGATGCTATGTCCCATCTCTCGTATACCGACTATAACACAACGTTAAAACTCACTTAAATCTTGATAACCTGCCATTTTAGCAGCAGTAACCGATCTATCAACTTTGTCAGGCGCTTGTTGTCTTTTATAGGCGCTGCCGACCCCATTGCGTTACTCAGATTGGTTCCATACATCTGTTGTTTGCATACGCACGTCTATACATGTTTTTTTTGGCTCCTCGGTGTATGACAGAGACATGCTTATTTAAAGTAATATTGCCCAAAATATTACTTTTATTCCTCATTCCAAGTCGTGAAAATAAGTGCTGTGAGGAGAGAGTGGTAAAAGGACGCCGAATCCAGAAACCAGCATCAGATGATAGCGCTGACAGCACATTCAGGAACGCTGAAAGCCCCGAGTGCAGAAAAACTCATGTCCATGGCCTTACGGAACGGAAGCATTTGTTCTATGATACAAAGGACTTTAAAATAAATAGCCTGCAATTTATGTTTACAGTGGCCCCTCGTCACACCGCGTATACTGTCTGAGTCGCGCAAACTGTCTGTGTTGCCGAGAGAAGTAGACAGACGTCGCTGACAGTACTTATTGTCTTTGAGATACATGATAATCATGTGCGAACTAATGTACCTGATGCCAGAAGCTTTGACAGGCAAACATCTGTTGTTTTAACACTACCGCGAATCAAGTATCAGAAGCAATGTTCCTGTCATCTTTGTATGCATCCACGACGTCAGAAGCGTCGTGTAGGTTTCCTTCTGTACATTGCTTGGGAGATGCGTTTACCAAACCTATCACCTTTTACTGCTAAGAATGTACATTTTCTTTACAAGCCTTCCAGACACCGACAAAAAGATCTACACAGTATAGGTTGCGCACGCAGTAGATTGAACAACGCCTTCGGCCTTCTCCCCAGTCAGCAAGAAATCAGTTCATATTCAAAACGAATTTTGTTTATATTGAATATTGTTTCGACACTAGTATCCGTGACTAAAGTTCCAGTTCAGATGTAACTTGCTGTACATCTTACGTCTCTGCCTAGCATGGCGCCTTGCCTGGTAACAAATGTCGTGACTCGGAATATTTTGTACCTTATTTTGAAGAAAGCCAGAAAATACTTTCCGGTTTTAAAACTATATATTACCTCCATTATAGCTATAACTTATTTTACCCACTTCTCCCAAACTAAATGCCAATTATGTTTAGCTCATAAAATTTCTTGTACATATTCAGTAGCGTTCATGCCGTTTTGTGTCCTTTGATACCATCTTTTCCAAAAACGTGTAAAATTGATGCACTGCTTTGGTATTATCTTTTACAATAATTGCGTCGACAGTTTTCTTTGAATTTTGGACACTTCCATAGACATGCTCAATAGTTTGCTGCGAAAAATGCTCTGTACACTTTTAAGTTTCTCTCCTGGAGTGATGGGTCATATAAACGTTTACAATTGTGCATTCTGTGTAACCAAGTATTTTGCTAGTAATCCCGTTGTGTCCATATTATTAGTTTATACCTCATACGATGCATGATTATTACATCACAGGGCCAGTTCTTAGGAAATCACAGTCCCCCCCCCCCCC
>NQII01004809.1:28371-44765 GCA_002778355.1 Clitarchus hookeri | reverse complement strand
CCCCCCCCATCTTAAGAACACACAATTCCCTTGCTATACGACTGTCAATATGTCGAATTTGTCTCATCTTCTTGGATATGCAGATACCTCTCTTACAAGTTTTGCAATAACTTCCCTACACAACGTTTCTTATATGTGTACCCAAATGTTATTGCATTCCTCTCTACACGTGCAACATTCGTTACGACACTTGATTAATTATAATAGTGTGTGATATCTCTTCTCACCGCAATGTCCAGTTTGACACGTGTAGCAATGCCGCTGTCAACACAGAAGTCCTATGATTACGCATTATATAGGCACCATATATCCGATGGGGATACAACATAGACGTTTCGCCTACACCATATTGTCAACTATACTGCAACTAAACACGGGGGTCCTCCTAATGTAGACACCACCAATATTTTCAAAACGGTTGCACATCACGAAATGTGGTTTTCGCTAACTGAAATTATGTACGGGGTTCAAGTAATTTTGCCACAAAGTGACTATTCGTAACACGTGTATGGATATAAATAATTAAACCACTTTGATTGTTCCCCTTGAAGCATAAATTTATTTCAACGGCATATGAAAGTACGTACGAAGAGGAATTCAGTGATATAGCATATGCAGTGGAAAGTAACAGAGAAAATCCAATCAATAATGTGAAAATATGATTAAGATAAGTGGACCGGTAGCATGGGGCAGTGGGCCTGTACATACTTGCCGCTGTAATCAACACGCGCTGTGACTCATCCTGGCGGGACCGCTTCCTTATATCAGCGTAGCGCTTATCTTAATGGGGCAAGGGGCACGGAATGCGATATTGGAGAAAGGCTTGCACAGACAGGGGGGCGGGAGATGGGCAATGGGAGTGCAGGTATGGTATCAATACAATACATTTTACTCAGATACCAACGTAATTAAGGAGATTTGTATTCAATAACTGTACTGAGTAACGAGTGCATACAGATGCACAACAAAAATAGAACAAACCAACCTTTGGATAATTGCAATCGCATCCGCATGCATAGTACAAAAGAGCACAGTTATGATGGAAATGCTTCACATTAGGACTTTTCACAGTATTCACACGATGTGTTTACCATTAACAGCTACATGTGCAAACGCACATGTAGCAAGCTACGAGCGGCCTGGAGTGTTTCTGGCGTAATGCCTCTGCTAGCTGCCACAATGTGTTCCTGCATGTCTTCTAGCGTCGTACGAACCGTGTTGTACAGCCTATCTTTCAGTGTTCTCCACAGGAAACAATCGAGAGGTGTGAAGTCCGGGGAGCGACCTGGCAATCTTACAACACCACCATGCCCTAACCACTGGTTTGGAAACGCTTCATTAACACATGCCTCGCCCCCAAAGAAAAATGCGCAGGTCAACTATCATGCTGAAACCACATATAATAACGTATGTCGAGCGGTATGTCTTCCAGAAATGCCGGTGAAGTGTCTCTGTGGAAATGGGCGTACGTACAACCGGTCATTGTTCCTTGAATCAAGTATGGTCCTATGACGTAGTATCAAACGATTCCATTCCACACATTCACTTTCCACTGACACTGGTGCTCCGCGTGCTGGACCCAACGCGGATCCTCCGTCGCCCATTAGTGCATATTTTGTACACTTACGCGCCCATGGTTTGTGAAGGTCACTTCGTCGGTAAATAGTATGTTCTTCAGAAAATTGCTGTCACCCGTTACAGACATCAGAACAAACCTTCAAAACTGAACACGCTGTTGCAAATCACCCTCATATAATGCCTCTTGAAGAGCCACGTGTTATGGATGGAACTTCCGTTGGCGCAGTATACGAAACACACTTTTTTTTTACTTACTCCTACGAACCTGGAAAGTTCTCGTGTACCCATGTGGGGGTTTGCATCGACACGTGCCAACACATCGTGTTGGTGCATCTCGCCCGTAGCAATCTTTCGTCGCACTCGTCTTGTGGAATTCCAATCACCTCGTGACAAGATACGTGTGAACATCCTTCGTATCGTTTGCCATGAGATGGGTGTTAGATTAGGATACCTTTCACCATACATTTGGACGGCTTGCTTGGTTTTTCTGCCACAGTCACCGTAATTAAGTCGAGAGTTCATTTTTTCCTCATTCGTGAACTGCATTGCGTACGTACAGCCACACACTGCAATACCACTTACCATAACAGATTACAGGGACTGGTGCTGCGCTGCTATTAGGAAGCGGTCCCGCCAGGATGAGTCACGGCACGTATTCTTTACTTACAGCTGTGCGTACAGATCCACTTCCCCATACTACCGGCTCTCCTAACTTAATCATATTTGCACATTCTTTCTTGGCTTTTCTCTGTTACTTTCCATTGCATATAATATCTCACTGAATTCCTTTTTTGCACATAATATCAGATGCCATTGAAATAAATGTATTTTTCCAGGGGGAAAAACATACGTGGTTTAATTATTTCTGTCCATACACGTATTACAAATAGTCACTTTGCGGCAAATTACTTGCCCCCGTAATTTCATTTAGCGTAATTTCATTTAGCAGAAACCACATTTCGTTATCTGCAACCGTTATGAAAATATTGCGGTTTTCTACGTTAGGCGGTTATCCTGTATTACAAAAGATCATGGTTTTGAGAGTATGGGTGTGCTAAGAGTAACGTTGCAGGCCGGTTTCTTTGGTCATATTATCTTCCCACCAGCGAAGATTCAAAGTGATTCTGTGTGGGAAGTATGCAGGCTCCTCTCAATTTGTCTTCTACAAATTTTTTAATGTATACGCCAATAAAAAATCTTATGTCACTTTTATTTATTAATTCGTATGCATGCCGACCAAATTTTCGTTTCTGCGTAGTTAAATTAATAGCTAAATTTTCCCAGACAATAAATAGCCTATACGGTATAATTAAAAAATTAATAAACTATCTGTATGATGTTAACTTTTAATGTTACTTAAATAACATAGTTTATAATAGTGGCTGGTTTAATGCAGATATAAAATAATTCTAATAAACATTATTAAGTATATATTTGCATGTCCTTTATTTGCTCATGTTTTTCGCGATTATTAGCTGGCTTCCCCTTGAAAGTATTATTTCCTCATCTTAACTTATTTTATTTATAAAATGTATTAGTCACTGCACAAAAGTGACACTAAATATTCCATTTATAAATGCTATGCGCTTCTTTATTGCTATTCGCAGCTGTTTCAATATACAATTTTATAATATTATTTCACGTAAATTGCATTCCCTAACACAGCTAAANTTGCTATTCGCAGCTGTTTCAATATACAATTTTATAATATTATTTCACGTAAATTGCATTCCCTAACACAGCTAAAGCTAGTTAAGTTCTGACAGTAGCGCAAATATAACAATTTCTCAAAAACTACTGCTTGCAAAATCCTATGTCCATTATTATGCTTCTTATAATTCTGTGAGAAATTTCAATGAATAAATATGTTACTGGCGATATTTTTTTACGTGTTACGACCGTTTGTATTCATACTATACCTGTAAACATTTGTGATATATAACATTTCACCGTACTTAACTAAAAGATGAATTANTTGCTATTCGCAGCTGTTTCAATATACAATTTTATAATATTATTTCACGTAAATTGCATTCCCTAACACAGCTAAAACTAGTTAAGTTCTGACAGTAGCGCAAATATAACAATTTCTCAAAAACTACTGCTTGCAAAATCCTATGTCCATTATTATGCTTCTTATAATTCTGTGAGAAATTTCAATGAATAAATATGTTACTGGCGATATTTTTTTACGTGTTACGATCGTTTGTATTCATACTATACCTGTAAACATTTGTGATATATAACATTTCACCGTACTTAACTAAAAGATGAATTANTCGTTTGTATTCATACTATACCTGTAAACATTTGTGATATATAACATTTCACCGTACTTAACTAAAAGATGAATTACACAATATTCAACAAAATCTCGTTTTGCATATGGATCCGAATTTTTTATTTTATTTATGGGATCACGTTTTCCTTCCTCTGGTATGGTTTTATACAAAAGATTGGGTCTCGATATTTCGGTTTAAAAAAAGTGAGATACTACTAAAAACAAACGTGCAGATTTTGAAACGTAATAGCAGTGGCCTGGCTGAATTGCGTTCGGAATTTATTTGGAATTTAATTGCGTGAACCGAGTACAGGTTACTTCAAAAAGTAAAAATAATAAAATTTCTTTTTAAAAATACGCGATATATTAAGTACAGAAATTCGTTATTTTCGATATTTGTTTGCTAAAAATATTAGTACGATTTAAAATGCTTTGGAACGAAATTGGTTACACACACACTACACCACCCAACGTTTTAATGTACAACTAGTGTAAATAACTTCAGTTGTTATGTGTACTTCCAATACATGCCAGGCTTTAACAGTGCTGGAATGTTTTGGATTAACAACTCGAACATGATAAACATCTGCTTCGGATGTATCTCTTGTGTATTAATATGATTCTTGAACATATAATTCCATCCACTTAGTACATGAATTCAGCCGAAGAACGAATTAATAAACAAATTATATTCCCTTTTATTTATCTACTTTTAATTCTTATAGCAGCAATTAAATTTATAAGTCTTATTCGGAAAAGAACATATTTATAAGTTTCTTTAGAATATAAACACCATCTTCTAAATGACACGAGCTCTATTCATTGTCATAAATTCCAATTCTGTAAAGCAGAACACGTACCTTTAGTTTTCTGGGCAAAAAACTGCTAATAATGTTAGCTTTAATATTTTAAAAAAGTCTTCTCGTCTGTTACGGTTGTATGTATTATTCCTATTCCCTGTTATTCTTCATGGCTGCTCTAATCTTCTCGCTCGGCCACATTAAAAACATTGTCTCTTTCTTGTGAACTTTTAAAAATCATTATGGGTATTGTTTAAACTGCCGTAATATAAAAATAGGATTTCTCATGTTACCGCACCGGAAGGTGTCGCCCTGAGTTCAAACCCATCGCAAGAGAGTGGCGTATTTTGCGATTACGAGCCAAGTTCACTTTAGTGCTTGAGTTGGGGGCTCTTGAATTGGAATTAGACTGAATTGGAAAACAACTCAGAACTGTTCGATCGCAANTGCGTGGCCGGGTGGATCAACGGGTCACGAGATCCAGTCCACCGGACCTGCATTAGGTTTGTGCGTGGCCATAATTGCCCTAGTGGGACTCCTCGTGGACGGTGAAGAGGGGGCGAAGAAAGGAAGCCGATCTGAGGCCTATGGCCTCAAGCTTGCCGAGACTGTGATCTCGTAGGCTTACCTAGTGTTAAGGACAGAGTGGATATTTATGAGTAAAAACTTTGTGTATTAAGGAACTGTGTAGTAGTAATGTGGGGACTTACAGTGTAAGCTCGCAAAGTGTAAGTGTAAAAAGAGGTACTTGTGTGTAGTGTGTGTACAAGGCGTCATTGTGTGGTAACATAATGGCGTATTCGACCAGCCCGTGTAGACGGNTTGTGTATTAAGGAACTGTGTAGTAGTAATGTGGGGACTTACAGTGTAAGCTCGCAAAGTGTAAGTGTAAAAAGAGGTACTTGTGTGTAGTGTGTGTACAAGGCGTCATTGTGTGGTAACATAATGGCGTATTCGACCAGCCCGTGTAGACGGGAAAGGTATGGACTATTAGACGCTCTAGGAATAGTCGAAAAGCCCCTCTCTGTGAGAGAGAAAAGGAAGGACTTTATGGAATTTCTTGGTAAAGAAAGAAAAACCAGGGATGAGACATCAGCGGTTGTGACCCGCTTGCAAGATATGAACTTTGACTGGGGACATTTTAAAATGTCCTCAGCAGAGAAAAGGACGCACAGAAAGATATGGTGTTGCATCTCTGGAGTTAAAACAAGTGTGGTCAACTCCTGGGTCCAAGAGTTTTATGAATAGGAAGTTGGTGGAGAAGAGGGTGAATCTGAGGAAGACGGAGAATGCGAGGACGTGATGTTGTCAAGAGTTTCTGAAGACTCTGAGTCCTCTTCAGAAGAAGAAATGGACTTAAGGACAGTGTCCAGGAATGTACATGGGTTTACACTGGTTGGAAAGAAGGGCAAACCCCCGAAGTCCACCGGAATTATCTTCCCTGAGGCTAATGGAAATGAGGCAGCCCCCAAGTCAGCGCAGAGGACGACGAGGGCGGAAGTGGAACCTGTACCTCGTACGTCAAGGGAAGAGCCTAAGATGAAGAGGAAGCTGAGGTTCCAGATGCCTGACGAGAAGGAGAGCGACTCATTGAAGGATGAGGAATGTAGTGTGAATAAAATTCATGAGGAGACTAGGGAACTAGTCTCCTCAATGATGGAGTGAATACTAAGCAAAAGTTCGAAAATCAACTCCACCCAAGCAAACTGGCTAATTCCCAAATTAAGTCAATTGCAAAGCAGCATTGATAGTGTACTAATGGAGAATTGTAAGCTAATTGGGAAGCTGAAGCAATCAGAGAAGTCTACAGTTGCGAGGTAGGAGATCCTCCAGACTTCAAAACAAGAAGTATCTGAAATAAAATGTTATGCTCAAGCGGCTGGAGCCGAAAGCATAAAGTCAAAGCCCGCTAAGAAGGTTGTCCTGGTGTACCCGGAATGTGAAGGTATCACTAGTACGGAGACACGGGACAAAATAAAGAAAGGTTTCGACCCCAATGGCGAAGGGCTACAAATAAGAAATATGCGTGGCATAAGATGAGGTGGCATTATAATCGAGGCCGGAGATGACAAGACTTTCGAGCTCATCAATAATGCCACAAAAATTACAGGCATTGGGCCTTAAATAAGAGGTCCCCAAGAGACGCTGCCCTAAAATAGTTGTTTATGATGTACCACGGAGCGAAGATGGCGGAGATGGCGGAGATTTGCCTGAAACCATATTCAGGCAAAACTTCAGTAATGGAAACTGTGGAGGCCACAGCCTGGAGAGCTTTATGAGGGCAGTAACAGTTAGTCACAGAACTGGTGGGAGGGACACGGACAGGGTCAACATGGTCTTACAATTGTGACACAAAGGTAGGAAATGTACTTATAGAAAAAGAAAGGATCTATGTTGGATACGACAGTTGTCGAGTACGTGATTACATATCGTTGTCACGGTGTTACAAATGTCAGCAATGGGGACACATTTCTGGCAAATATAGAGAAAAAGAGTCCACCTGTTCAAGGTGCGGTGTTATAGGGCACGAATTTGGTAATTGCCCCAAGAAGAGTGACACGGAGTTCAAAGAGATTTGTGCTAACAGTCACAAAAAACGTCTAACACACGACCACAGAGTGGACTCCAGGGACCGCCCTGCCTATCAGAAGGTACTGTCCGTGGAACTCACGAGAATTGATTATGGATTGTAAAAATGTCCTAAGGTGTGGACAGCTGAACATGCAATGGTCGGCGGTGGTTGCTGGAGTGCTAAATAGGATTGTGTTGGAAAAGAGACTTGATATAGTGCTTTTCCAGGAACCCTATGTGCCGTTCGATACTGCGGTGGGCCTGCGGGGCAGGGTGTTAACCTGCGGTGGAAACCCGAGGGCTGTAGTACTGGGGACCAACATGAATATGGACATTTCTATGATGTCAAGTGTGTCAAACACACATCAGGTGTGCGTGCAAGTAGTAAAAGACACAGTTGAATGTTGGATGGTGTCCTCGTACTTCCAGTTCGGGAAAGATGCCCAGGTACACCTGGATAGATGGGAGGTAATAGTGGAAACTCTCACTTGTTATAAGTGCGGATGTTAACGCAAAATCTGAGCTGTGGCACTCCCCTGTTACGTACGAAGCTGGTGAACAAGTTAGTCAGTTTCTACTGACTAATGATTTAGACGTAACTAATAAAGAGGGAGAATTACCCACTTTTGTCTCGCAGGCCCATAATACACAGTCGTACTTGGACACAACGGTTGTAAATACAAGGGCCAGGAATTATGTGAGGAAGTGGTCTGTGACGAACGAAAGTTCTAGCGACCACAGACTCATCATATTTGAAATCCATAGTGATGGATGGAGTACTCCTCGGCTAGAATAAAACGGGGTGAGGTATGTTCACAACATGGGGGATTGGGCTGCCTTTGACTGTGCCATGTTGAGGAGGCTTAAAGAAAGCACTGCACCGAAGAAAGCAGATAGAGAAGAAAGGGTGACTGCAATCACGGAAATAATAAAATTATCCTGTGAAGAACAGCTACGTAAGACTACACCGGGCCTCCCAAACTTGTCGTAGTGGGACAAGGAATTGGAAGAGGAACGGAAAGATCTACGTAGAGCCAGGAGAAGGCTACATAGACTCCAGGGTGAAGATCGCGAGCAATTCTCCCGGGTCTATAAGCTCAAGAAACAGGCCTACTTCGGCAGGGTGCGGAAGAAGAAAGCACAGTCGTGGGAAGAGTTTGTAACTCGTGCTGGAAATGAGGATCCTTTTGGCCTTGTGTACAAGCTTGCAGCAAATCAGGTCAAAAGAAACACCCCACCGCCGTGCATATGTGTAAATGATTTAATGTTGACTGATCAGCATAGATAAATGGAAGTCCCACTTCACACGCTCCTACCAGATGACTCTCTTGTGGAAGAGGGGGAGGAGCACACGAGAAAAAGACAGCAAATGGAAATTGTACCTGAAATCCAGGATGCTCCAGAATTCTCTGAAGAAGAGCTTACAAACATTGTCTATGAAATGAAAAACGGAAAATCTCCAGGATTGGATGGCAACACTTCAAAAAATCCTCAAGAGATGTTATTCTAGGATCAAGAAGGTGCTCCTTTGGATATTCAATGACTGTCTCAGAGATGGTGTGTTCCCTTCCCCTTGGAAACTTGGGTGCTTGAGAGTGCCATATAAGGATAACGATAAGAAGCCTGATGACCCTAAATCGTACAGGCCACTGATGCTGCTTCCGATGATAGGCAATAAATAGAAGTTAATAAAAAGAAGCCTCATAATGGCCCTAGAGGCGGAGGGTACATTGAATAAGAAGCAGTATGGCTTCAAGAAAGGCACGGGAACAGATTTCGCTCTCCATGACGTGATGAAGGCCATAAGAGAATGCCCTGAAAAGTATGTCATGGGAGTGTTTCTGGATATCTCTGGAGCCTTCGACAATGCCTGGTGGCCGGAGGTTATGCATCAGCTTAAGAGGAAATGGTGCCTTGCTAACATCTATAGGGTCATACAGGACTTCTTTAACAACAGACAGAGCCTGTACTCTGCTAAAACCACGCAGGTAAAGAAACGCCTTATGAAGGGATGCCCGCAGTGTTCGGTCCTTGGCTCGATCCTGTGGAACATCCTATTCGATGGGTTTCTAGAGCTGGGCCTCCCACCAGGGTGCACTGTATTTGGCTATGCGGACGATGGGTTAGTCTTAATCTCCGGAAATTCAAGAAGCATGCAGGGAAATAAGGCCTNAGGCCGCAGAAATAATGGAGAAGATACGAAATTGTGCAACAACAGCAAAACTGAAATTCTCCACGGAGAAAACAAAGACTATGCTTCTAAAAAGAAAGTTAAAGACCGCGGACGGTGCGCTTCGGGGGAATTCCGGTTGAAAACGTGCACGAATTCAATTACCTGGGAGTCATCATGGATGACAGAACGAGCTTCCTCAAACATGTGGAATATGTTTCTAGGAAGGCCATTGTGGTCTTCCAGAAACTAAAAAGAATTGGCAATACCAGCTGGGGTCTGATCTACACAACCGTCAGAACGATACATCGAGCTGTCTTTGAGGCAATCGTCACGTACGGAGCTGTGATGTGGTTCCATAGAGCCGAAATGACCTGACATAAGAGGAAACTCAAAGTGTTCAGAGGGCGGCACTGTTGACCGTTGCAAGGGTATATAAAACTGTCCCTAATGAGTCGCTCCCTGTATTGGTTGGTGTGCTACCAATAGNCTTTGAGGCAATCGTCACGTACGGAGCTGTGATGTGGTTCCATAGAGCCGAAATGACCTGACATAAGAGGAAACTCATAAGTGTTCAGAGGGCGGCACTGTTGACCGTTGCAAGGGTATATAAAACTGTCCCTAATGAGTCGCTCCCTGTATTGGTTGGTGTGCTACCAATAGACCTACTGGTCAAGTATAGAGAACTCACGGTGGAGAGAGCTAGGGTCGCAAGTCTATCAAAGGAAATCAAAGCTGATATAATGGATGAAATCATGGACCAGTGGCAAGAAAGATGGGATGCATCAGAAAATGGCAGACATACACACGAGTTAATCCCAGATGTAAGAATCAGATTGAGCTGCAAATGGATTGGCATAAACCACTACAGTATGCAGTTGTCCACTGGCCATAGACATTTCAAAGCTAAGCTGCACAGCCTTCGACTGGTGCAATCTCCACTGCGTGAAGTTTGTGGAGTGGATGATTCTGTTCAGCATGTCATCATGGAATGTTGGAAAACAGAAGACATGAGAATTTGACTCGAAGATAGAATTCAAGAAAAGGGCATTCACTTAGATATGGGAAATATAATGACAAATAATTTTCTCAATAAGATATGGAATTAGTTTGCCACTCAAATAGGAAGAAGGTTTGAAGTCTTCGATAAGTTGCGAAGAGAACAAATTTCTGATGACCCATAATGGGGTATTCAGGTAAAGTCTTCACAAAAAGTAAGTCGGAATATTCCAGATTGGCGAGGAGGGCAGGTTTTTAAATGAGAAAACCGATAGAATACCGAGTAACGGCACTAAAGAAAGTGAATGGCCCGAAGAGACAAGAGGAGAAAGTGCCGTGCACTGTTTTACTCATCCGAGTACAGTTGCAGTGCGGGAGGATGGAGGGTGTGCTGGCCTTCGGGCCTTAAAAACCTGCCGCTTTCCGCAGTAGTTTAAACATTACATGAAAGAGTTCTGATTGAAGCTATGGGCGAGGACGGGGTAATCCCTAATTCGTGACATCACTCAACTATTTGTTCGAAAGGTTTCAAATAGCACCGGTATCGCGGACACATGTTGAGAAAACCCGTTTTATACGGAGTCACTTGTGGGAAAATTAGTTTGTTATAATTGGCTCTTTATTCTAACATTTTGGAGGTAGCACTATCAAGAAATAACGCATATGTATATCACAGAATTTATTCTGACAACTGCCTTAAAAATTAGGCAAAATTATTTATGAGAAAAATGCGCAAAATTAAAGAGAGATGATTAAATATTTAAAAGGAGCCAGAAAAATTTAAGCCACAAAGATGGTAGTGCATGCCTAACAAAAAATACTCATTTATCCTCTCATATGTATTGTTCTTTAGAATATCGCAATGTTGCTTTTGGTTTTCCCCTGTAATTTCTGACTCTATTCGTTCTGAAAGTATATATATATATTTATCTGTTTAAAAATATATTTTCTTACCTGGTTTTCGGTGTTTGTGTGTTCTTACGTCTTGTTATGGGTTCTCTGCGATATACGCTATATTATGCAGTGTCGTATGTCCAAAACAATTGGTTATTTATACCAAGATTTCTGCGTTTCACATGTGAATGTCCTCAACGCCTTCGCAATCAAAGCGAGGCCTATAGAAGGTGTTTCACCTACGTACAGTATCTGGTCAGTCTGCCCATATGGCCATCCTTCACGTTGCGTCCGGACAGTCATGCATAAACATTAGACCGATCGCCATCGCCAGACTGGATTATATTTTTAATTGGCCGGCGAAATTTCGCACGCGCATGGAATGATGAAGTGATTAACTTGAATTAATTCTCCGATCGCAGCTCCATTTGTGGTCCGAGACGGGAAATGTGGGTTTAAGGCCATGTAGTTTACGTGGACTGAGAAAAATGTAACATCATAGTATAAATATTCTTCTGAATTTACCAAGTTAAGATAATTTTGTTTTTGTTTTTGCTGATTTCACTATTTTCATGATGCAAAGCAGTGAAAACATTTTAAAGCAAGGTTTTCCAACTACGAGTACTGCGAAAGTATTCTTAACTTTTCAGTTAGATATCATTCCAATTGGAACAATACATCAACGTTCTACGGTTCAAACGTGAAGTGAATTATATAGTAACTTTTGAGCAAGGTTATCATTACGAATTCAACTAATTTTAAGTCATTTGGTTAGTAATTGTATGCCATAATTTTTCTAAATGACTTGCGAAACTGGCAAAGTACTACATACAACCAAAGCGTTCTGGGAAAAGAAATCAACTGACAGAGTGTTGTTTACATTTTAGATCCTACTTATGCTCACTTTTTATTGAAAGATGCTAAGATATGCAATATAAACAATAACAATCTGAATATTTCATGAGTTGACGACGATCAGTGATCTTGGTTAATGAAACCCTCTCTCTTATTTGCTTGCCCCGCCAGGTCTCCCAGCCAGTCAGGAACTGCATATTGTTTGGTTTTATGTCACATTGTTCTTCTAAGGTCAAGGGTGTCAGACCTCCTAGTTACTAACATTTTCAAAGCACGTTTTTGCAGTCAGCGCTCTAGTTCGAGTTAATCTGCAACAGACTTGAACATTCTGATAATGTTGTGTAAAATTCATTGTTGCTTAAACTATGGGACACCATATTAATCAATTTTATTGTACTTAGAAGTTTCTGATCATTGAAGAAATGGGCTAAGATTGACGATGAAAATGTTTTGTTATTACTACTCGGACAGCGTACAACATGAAATACGTAGTAAAAAATTTTTTGCCAGTTATGAAACTAAGAGTAACTGATAAGTTATTTAAAGCAGCTGGATTAATTGAGAAGTAAAATAACATTCATGTATTATCGTACTCAAAGCCTGAATGTGACATACCAAGAAATATGTCCATTTTATTAAGTGCATCTGGTAATGTCCAGTAGTTTGTTCAAAAGGTGTACAATATAAATATGTACAGAAATTTCAATGGCAACAATTCGTTATCAGATTAAGCGACCAAAAAAATTGCTTTAATCTTACAAGTATTTGAAGTGTGCGTGACGTGAAACGCATAATTTTGCTCTTTACACTATGTCAGGCTAGTTTTAGTCATAATTTTTATAAAATTCCTGGCAATTTGTTTAGTATAGTCATGGCTTCACTTACAATAAAGTTGCAACATGTCTAAAACTTACAGTTTTGCGAAGGAGAGTATAACTAATTAGCTTTATTTTTAGCTACGCTATTAATACTCCAAGTGCAATGTGAATACTGATTTCATCATAAGCTGTGTTCGTTAACGCTTAATTCCTAGATATTTTCACATAATGAATTACAATTATGAATACAGTACATAATATAATGTAAAGCACCGAAAAATATAAGTTGGTTAATATTTTCTTTATACTTGAAAAATTTGCAATTTCCGAAATAAAGAATACTTTTATTATTTAAAGTAGCGCAATGAAATATGTATGATAATTAATAAAGAACAACTAGTAAACAAATACTAAGATGCGTAGACTGCTACTTTCACTGACATGCAGTCTTTCCTTTTAATAGGGACTTTCACTGCCTTGTAACTTACTCTTGACATACTGACATTTACTGATGCGTATTTTGTGATTCAGACTGTACGTGTTAAAACCCGCGCTTTCGTCTTTCAGCATATCGAGGGGTGGAGAACATACCAAAACGAAATACAAATTTACAGCTCAAAATAACGCATATATATCCACGACTTGCATGGATTTTGAACCCATGCGAGGACCTACGAAACGAGATGGTACTTAGTGTGTTTCTCAATCAAAATACTGTAACCCAATCGTAACGTGGTAATCATTTTCCTCGGTGCAATGCAGTATTTAATGCATATTTCTGCATTCCGCTGCAGCCGGATGACGGGCTGTCTTTGTGGTAGCCATTAGGCTGAAGTGCGGAGTCGGGTGAAGTCTGGTGCAGCGAGGGACACCAGCGGAGAAGAACGACGACGACAGACAAGCGTATGTGTACGTGGTGTGGACGGACGAGAAGGCGTGCTACCCAACGAGTGGCTACGGGAAAACGGGGAGCTCGGAGCACTTCAGAACATTCCGGACTGGTAGAAAGCGGACTGAATTAAGGTAAAACTATTTAAAAGTGAGTTACCGACTTTATTGGGAATATTGGAACTGTCAAATACAGTCACACAATTTGTATAGTAATTCACCAGTTTTTAATACACAACTTGTTGAGACTTAATTTAGTTATATGATAGCATTAATTTATTTGAGTTGATTGTAAATTATATTGATTAATTTAAATCAGTAAGTGATAGCCATTTTTTGTGAGATATTAAATCGATACTACTGTTCTTTGTAGTGTTTGTAATCATATTAGGAAATTATTATTAACTATTTTATTTGAGTCCTCCATCGCTTAAAGAAGTTGGCTACGCCCACTGACTTTTAGAAAGTGTAAATATACTTTAGATTAAACTCTCTTAAAGGGGCCTAGTGTTAACTAGAATTTTCAAATCGAGGAAATGAAATATACATTAGTTTGGTTTGTTAATATTGTATCATACGTACTCAGCAGACGCAAATAATGTTCAATCTTGTTTTCTTAAAATAATTTTTAAAATGTTATAAACAGCATATTTATCAACCGTGTTATTTCGTAGCAAGTTTGGTTCAAATTAGTAGCCTATGTGACTGAAATCAATGAAAAATAAAAAGTAATTCCATCAAAATTATTTTCCAGTAGACAGTGCAACAAAGCCTTAACGCATGAGGCGACATTCTTCTTTGACCGGTGCAGCATCCTCACGAGAGGACGTTAATTTATGGACCGACTTCGTTAAGGCCAACTACTCTGGTAATTAAGAGCAACGAACCCTGGAGGAACAGAAATAGTGTCGCTTTTCACGGCGGGAAGAAAATCGTTGACCGAGCAAAGTCAACACTCAGAACTGGATCCTCAGCCTCCAGAAGGGGTGCCAACACCGGAGCAAAAAAGTCTTATCTTGAGCGTCACAGAGACTGATAGGCCAGGGCGATGCCCTTTGACCCTAGACCCCGAACCCTCAACCCCATTCGCTTCAACCAGTTGATTTTAATGGCGCCGCGAAATTAAATTTTCGGCAGGGCGGAAAAAATTCGAGGTTTCCGTCGTTAACTCTGCTTCAAGGCAGGAAATAAAAACCGGCTATAAAAACGTTCTGTTAAAGGCGCGAAAATTCCGTTGATTCCGCTAGTAAGCTTCAGCATTTCACTGATTACACAAACCAAGAACAACTTTTCAAGGGACAGGCATCTTATGGAACAAAATGTTGTAGCAGTGAAACATTTAGTTATCCGTTGCATGTGCACATCATCAATCTAAGTGAGGGTGTCTTATTTTGATATAATAATTCTTTCTTAAAAGTGTATCAAAAACATTCATTACGAAAATGTTTATTTTAAGAGATAAATCGCAATTGTTTTTTAATTGAATATTTTAAAGAGATAAATATACCTAAAGAAATGTATTCAACACTTCATTTTACAAAGGTGTTCAAACAAAAATACCCGGATTATTAAACTATTCAGTCAGAAAATGTAAAATGTAATTGTCATTTAGAAAACAAAGGTGTGTTTTCCAATACATACCATAAATGCATTTGCGGTTGTATACGCACCTCAGCCAATATATTCTTCACATTTTTTCTCTGTTTCTGAATTCAAAATCACAAATCAGGGATCAGCACATGCCAACACAGTATTCCTCACTTCATTTGGGATATCAAACATATAAACGGGGGAGCAGATAGTTACAGTGAAACAATTAAACGGCAGTTCCAGCATTTTCAATCACAAGAGACATAGGAATAACTCAGTGTATCCAAACTGAATACTCAACCTCTTGGACTCAAAAGTCAAGACTTTCAATATCATCGCCAAACATATCTCTGTATTTAGCGTTGCTTGAACATGGACCAGCGGAGACAATAACGTAACACCTGTGCGAGCAANCACCTCTGCGAGCAAGAGTAACGGTTGCTCAGCTCATTGTAAAACTACCCACGACAAGCAACAGCGGAAACAGTAATGTAACACATCTGCGAGCAAGAGTAACGGTTGCTCAGCTTATTGTAAAACTACCCAACCTAAAAACATCGGACATGAAAACATTAGACACCATACTGTAAAAACAATTATGCTGAACTTCCTAAAATGTAATGGAGGTTTTTAACATGTCCAGTGTATGGAAATAGTACTACGTGTCAGGCTGAAAATATGGGAATATATAGCATCGCTACTATACAAGGTCGGGGACTTCCCTACGCATTTGACTCATTCCTGAGCAACTGTAGAAACGTTACCATGCATGTATGGGAAAATATTTTACCATTCGCGTTTTGTCACTGAACGTATACACTGATATGGTAAATTTACAAATAATTTCTTTGAGTGCATGTTTTCCTAATCAACGTTCCGAATGGTTACTAAAAACTAAGTATCTTTATATTTTTAACGATCTAGTGCATAAAATGACGGTAGTTGAGCCC
>NQII01004809.1:0-28234 GCA_002778355.1 Clitarchus hookeri | reverse complement strand
TCTGCGAGCAAGAGTAACGGTTGCTCAGCTTATTGTAAAACTACCCAACCTAAAAACATCGGACATGAAAACATTAGACACCATACTGTAAAAACAATTATGCTGAACTTCCTAAAATGTAATGGAGGTTTTTAACATGTCCAGTGTATGGAAATAGTACTACGTGTCAGGCTGAAAATATGGGAATATATAGCATCGCTACTATACAAGGTCGGGGACTTCCCTACGCATTTGACTCATTCCTGAGCAACTGTAGAAACGTTACCATGCATGTATGGGAAAATATTTTACCATTCGCGTTTTGTCACTGAACGTATACACTGATATGGTAAATTTACAAATAATTTCTTTGAGTGCATGTTTTCCTAATCAACGTTCCGAATGGTTACTAAAAACTAAGTAACTTTATATTTTTAACGATCTAGTGCATAAAATGACGGTAGTTGAGCCCTAGTCTTGTAAACATTCAAACACTATGTAACTAAAGGATGGATCCAAACTGGGGGGAAATCGTTCCTCAAATATAGACGGTGAAAAAGTCAATAAGAACTTTTGTTAGAAAACGCGTATTTGTCTCGCTAAGCATTTTTTCTTTTCAGCTTACATTTTGCCCAAGTTTGTTAACAGTTGTCTCTCCCGAACTGTCAGTAACCATTCAATTAGTATAAATAGAAAATATCCACAGCCACCATTCTTCTCTGCCGTAAAAATAACTGGGCATGAATAATTATGTATTCAAAGTCTCTCGTGAATACAACCTCAGTGCAAGACCGTGAGAGATTATCCTAGTATAGAGGATCGGGTGATTATTTGTAACAATTATATGTTACATAAATGCATTAGTGAGTCAATGAGATTAAGATTTCAATTTTTATCCGTGTTTTGTGACGGGCTTGCTACTATAGNCATAAATGCATTAGTGAGTCAATGAGATTAAGATTTCAATTTTTATCCGTGTTTTGTGACGGGCTTGCTACTATAGTTTAGACATTAAAGCTGTTACTATGGAAATTGGGCTATAGTATAATATATTTGCCTTATTCAAAATGTAAGCTATTGTGCTAGAAGACCTTAATTTTATTTATTTTTCTCTATCGAAACTTTTCTGTCTACTGAGTTTATCAAGCAATGCCACAATAAAAATGGTCTGATATTTACGTATTTATTATTTTTCCTTGCGTGAGTTTTCAAAGACAAAAGTTGCCTGACGACGAAAGCTCAGGGTAAAGCCGGCCTCGCTCCAAATTGCCCTACGGATCCGGCCAGGCAACAAAGTGAACAAAAGCCTTCAAAATGTTGGGGCCCACTACAATGATGGTGTGAATCGTTAATAAGGTCACACAGAAACGCTTTTAGATGCACTTAAAAGTATATCAAGCGTATAACAAATATTGTATGCGTCCAAACAACTACTTAAAATAATACGATCAACATAATAANTAAAAGTATATCAAGCGTATAACAAATATTGTATGCGTCCAAACAACTACTTAAAATAATACGATCAACATAATAATATCAGTAAATGAAAGAATATTTTAATGCTGCTAAAACCATCAAGAGGTCAATGACTGATTAAAAGTTTGATGTCCCATTCAATAAAACGACTAGTCACTTGTGTGAGCTAAACGCAAAAAAATAAAGGTTGTTGTATACAGCAGTTGTAAATTGACTGCAGAGAAAACAATTTGACAGGAACGAGCTAGCCATAACAAAACTTGTGATTTGTTTACGTACACTCCCATCTCCTTCTCAAGCTTAACGAAATCAGTTCTTATTAAGCTCATCCCTATCTTAAACTCTACAATTATATGCTTTGCTATGCACTTTACCTTGTGTCTATTGTGGTAAAAAAAGGGGGAGAACTGATTGCAAACACACCACTAAGTGGGAAGTAATGTGTAAGTTAGGTTTATGTACATTGTAATGCTGCTCAGCTTTCTTACATCTGCGTTGCACAGATTACATAGTGTGCCTTTTCTATCTGCGTTTGAGTTAATTGAGTAACTTATTCCCAACATCAGGTCAACGCCACAGCTAGAAATGGCCGAACTCATCGGCTTGCAAACTGGGGGATACCGTAAACACGGAGGCTGGCGATATGAGCAAATAGGNTAGAAATGGCCGAACTCATCGGCTTGCAAACTGGGGGATACCGTAAACACGGAGGCTGGCGATATGAGCAAATAGGCAAGTGCCCCGTAATGAAATAGCGGATGACGGAAGGAAGCGGGAGAGAAGCGGATGAGTCACAGAGGTCGTCGCGATCTCCCTCCAGGCCAATTGACTAGAATCAAGTGACGTCCTCGTGGGGTGAGGCAGGGAATGGTCCTGTTAGCTCGTGGGGTCGCCCTGGAGCTGGGCATGAAGTCATCTCGGTGAGTGTATATATGAAGCCCCGAGGAAATGAGGCCATAAATTATTTTCGACAGGAACTATTTCCTCCCGCGAGACGGTCTTTCACGGAGGGTTGCGGATAAGCTCGCCTCCATCCGGCTGTGAGGATCAGAGGGACCACGCGCCTCTCTTGTCTGAGCTCCATTTCCGCGCCAGTCATTAGTCTGTTCTCGACCCTCGCTGTAGCGCCCAGATTAATGACACTACATTGGGTGAAACTTTGTCACTGAAATATTCTGCTACATCTCTTGCCTATCACCTTTCGGATTTTATAACGACTAACGCGTTCATTATGCGAAGCACAATCATCGGTAGTTTATTGAGTTGTTAATATATTTTTTTTTAGCTTAAGGAAAATTTGACATTTTGAGATTGTAGAGTTTTCATAGCAGTCAATAAATAATTTTAACGAAAATACTTTTAATGTTTTTAAAAGAAACTGCACATTAAACCCGAAGNTTCATAGCAGTCAATAAATAATTTTAACGAAAATACTTTTAATGTTTTTAAAAGAAACTGCACATTAAACCCGAAGAAGAGGCATGGGTTGGTGAAAACCAGTCACTGAAATTCAGTCGGTAAGTTGCCACCTACCGAAAAATAATTCTAAAGAACTGAAGAATAAATAGCACAGTTCGCGACAGCCTGTTTATTTTACTGTTCCCGCTCTTTAGAAAGTCATTTTCTCGTTGTGTGGTACAACGTGTAATCCCTCGGAGTTCACGAGGCTCGCTGGTAAAGAATTCAGCTGAAGCAAGCTTAATGTGAAGATGGTACATTCGTAGCACACTGTAAATAAACGCATTTAATTATTCACAAAATGTTTGTGGCGGCAAAAAATGCCATTTAGTGAGAATGTAAAGTTACATTCATAATTTAACACATTAGAGAAGGTAAAACAACAACAGGGTGTAAAAATTACAAAATCTTTAAACATTTGCATATACTGTACGTATTTCGTGCCATTGCACACGTTAAAACACGCCTACTTGGCACTTGCAAGTTCTCATAATTTTGTAGGTTTATTTAAGTTGACGTGGAGTATAATACATTGACATACTATGTTGCAGCACAAGTAGCCACTTAAGTGACCATGTAGGTTTACACAAATAGAGCATGTTGTAAGCACTAAGAAGGGGACACTAAAACACGTACGCAGACACACATTATTCACACACTGTAGTGGTACATTTTAAAGAATAGATTTGAAATCTAAAAATAGATTTTTTAAAAGAGAAATGTAGTATCGGTGTTTCTTAAAACAAACTGTTATTTTTTATTTAGTACCGGTTTAATAATTTGCAAACTGCGGCGTTGTGGTTGCCAACCTATTTGTAGCAATATTTCAGACATTTAGTGGTATTGAACTATGCAATATAATTCTGTATAATTTTAGATAAATTGTATTTGGTTTACACTAATAGTAGTGTAATTTTATACCTACAATCCCCGTGTGCCTTTTTTTACTTTGTGTGTGAAAGGAAAAATACCGTAAAAATAGATTTTTAAAAATCAAGTCCCTGTGCTGTACCTTCTTCTATGCATGACTTTGTGGCAAATTACGCCCAGTGCAAGGGAGAAAATAAATGTTCATTGTCCGTGTATTTTTCCTCCATCGCAAGCAATTTTACATACCTACTAATATATAATATTACAACTATAATGTCGGTGTAGATCTAATAAGCAATCATAATTGCTATGTCATATTCGTGTCTGCTCACACATTTTTTTTTTCCAAAAAGCGTTACCGCAACTTTTATTCCAAAGTTTGTGGACGTATCTGATCATCCACAAAATTCCCCAGATCTGACGGCAATCAAGACCACGCCCCTTCAAGTCTTAGCCAAACGTCATAACCACTAAGCCACGAGAACTTCATGCGACTCAACGATCGTAATTTTGAAGACTAGTTTTATAATCGTATGCGGTGTTCCGGAATTTCGTCCATCGTTTGCGGTGTTTTATTTCACGACATGCTTGTTTCGCTGAGTTAAACAAGTGATAAAGGACTAGTCTGTGGTAACCGTGGGATTATTGAGCTGTGTAAAACTAAAAACATTCGCAAGCTCATTAAACCAAATAAAAACTTTTTTAACGGCATTTCGTATAAATTTTAATTTTAACCTACTCATATAGTATCTTTCTAATATGATAAATGTGAAAGTCTGTGTGTGGGTATCTGTGTGTGTGTGTGTGCGCGCGGGCGTATGTATGTTTGTTACCACTCAGCTCCATAACGGCTGAACGGATTTTGATGAAATTTAGAATGTAGGTATTTTAGGTCCTGAAATAGGACATAGGATACTTTTTGTCCTGGAAAATTGTACGGTTCTTGTGGAATAACAACAAAACGTAATTCTACAACGGCTTGGAACGTGACCGAAATATTTTGTTCCTCTGGTGTCACAGTTTATCAGGCCACCCAATTCCTCTGAAATGGCTTAACGACTGCTATCAATCGATAACAACCGGGACCAAATATCTAACGTGCACTCCGAATCACGGAAGTGCTCAGATGTAATTCCAATAAACGGTCACCCATCTAAATGTGTGCCGCTGGGAACGTTTGGTGATCGATTAAGATCCCTCAGCCAAGCGCAAGAAGTATTACCTAGGTACACTTTTTCCTAAAGCTATAACTTGATGAAACTCACGTTTTGATTTTCATACATCGACGCTGGAAATGGGAAATGTGGTAACTATGCAATAGTTGCACAAATACACTCCAAAAACATTATACTACTTCTTGGCTATCGAGTAAAAAATATTTCCTTCCTTTTGGATTGCCGTAATCAGTTAAAAACCTATGCCAACGTAGTATATAAATTCATAAATCTGTTTCACATAAATGAATCGTCTTTTCCCAATTTATTTATTAGTGCATCACTGTAAAACTCAATTGTACCGGGGCGAAGCCGGATCGCTTCACTAGACAGCCATAAATGTCAGTTATGATTTGGTTTCAAAAAAGCAGCGTGTATTGTTTTACATTACAAAAACCAAATAGCATTAAAATTAGCCTTACATTACTGACGCGTGACAAAATGTTACCGTTTAGGTTATACCGTATTATAATTTTATTTTATAACGCTGAAGTTACTTTTGATTAATTATTTTTTGTAGCTATTGTAACAAAAATTCACTTCATAGGACTATGACTGCACAGATATTATTATATGATGGATTGATTCTACTTACTTTCAATAAGAAACGCAAAATTAATAACTAATTGTTCGGCATATAGAACTGCATGAACATGCATTATTGTATTTATCTTTCAGAAAATATTATATCAAAGTAAAACCCGTTATGTAATTTTACAAAGATTTTATTGCGAATTCTCCAATGCAATTTTAAATAATCTCACGCACTGACATGAATGTGATCGTACAAATACCGCACTAAACTTGTTTCGAACTAATATTATAAATTTCCTCTGCGAAACCTAAAACGTTTAGTACAAAATTCTATATATTAATTTCAGCGTACTTTCCGAAGAAAAGAAAGAAAGGTTTTATAGGGCGTGGAGAGAGATTTGGGTGGCTTTTAAAAACGAGGTATGAGGGTGGTTGAGATGAGTATGGAGCTGCACCGGAATGAAAGGTCAGGGGAAACGGGAGATCCCCGAGAAAGCCCGCAGACCAGCGGCAACGTCCGGCACGATTCCCAAATGCCAAAACCCGGAAGGGACCCGGCCGGGTATTGAACCCGGTTCGCCTTGGTGGAAGACGAGTATGCTAACTACTCAGCCACCGCGGCCCCGAAAGTTTTTAAGATCACTTTCCTGTCTTTGTGCGTATTTTTATGTGTGTATGTGTATGCTTGAGTTTGTGTAGCCTTCCCTAAAAATTTTTGAACGCGGGAAACAATTTTCACCAAATTTGGTTCACATATGACACTTAGTAAGAACATATAACTTCTACATTTTTCGACTACGCCGTGTGTTTACTTTCAAAATGAAGCCCATTTTAAATTTAAGTTACTATGTCATATCTCACTAACAATTCAACTGATTTAAACCACATTTTGTATGTTGGCAGAGCATCATGTAATCACTGAATTTAACGATGGACATTGTTGTTGGTCCACCATTTTTGAAAAATAGCACAATATAAAAATTAAAAAAAAAAACATTACATTATACTTCGAAAAATACTAAACCATATCTAGTCAGATTTGACAGGTAAGTACTACTAAGNAAAAAAAAACATTACATTATACTTCGAAAAATACTAAACCATATCTAGTCAGATTTGACAGGTAAGTACTACTAAGTTTGCCATGCAAACAATCTATTTTAACTGATTGTATACTAATTTATATAATGGCGGCCATGCAAATATTTTAGGTTTCCATTTCCACTAAATTGTGTATGCTGAAAATAATATTAGAAGCATAATATGTACCTACACATAGCCACTTCTTCCGCAATTTTGTAAGTTAGCGGAATACACATTAATAAATTTTTTTGTGATATGTCGGGAAACAATTGACCGATAACTACGAAATTAGGCAAATAAGTAGTGCTGAAGAAAACCCGTATGTTTTAAGTAACTCGAACACTTATTTTCAAAATGACGGCCATATAGTTATGTTAGCTTAGTATGCTATATCTACGAAACTGTGTAATCAATTAAAACTTTACTTTGTATGCTGGCAGTATTTATTACAACTATTTAATAAGTTTACACGGAGTCTCTTTTGTCTACCATTTTGTAAGGAACCATCACATGACAAATGAAAATTTTTATGTCGTATTTTCATAGAAAATGAACGGTGTCCCACAAAATTTGCCAAGCAAGTAGCACTATGGTAGGCCATGCAAACTGGTATGTTTTAAGTGAGTCAGGCACTCATTTTCAGAATGGTGGCCATAAAAACTATTATAAGGATTAAATTTGTATATTCAGTGCCTCATTTCTCCAACATTTTGTAATATAGACCCACATGAAATAATAAAGGTTTTACTCTATCTNTGTATATTCAGTGCCTCATTTCTCCAACATTTTGTAATATAGACCCACATGAAATAATAAAGGTTTTACTCTATCTGCGAAAAAAATCAACCAATTCTCAACCAAATTTGGCAAAGAAGTTTTATTATTGTACGCCAGAATAATTTGTATGTTTTAAATGTGCCTGACACTTATTTTCAGAGTAACGGCTATAATAACACTTTAGCTTAGTGTGCCATATCTACGAAACTATGACGCATTCTGCGTCCCTATATTTTATTCGTCAGAACACACGCTCTGGCGAAGCTCGCAGACGGACGACCGCAATAAGGATTAAGTGTTTTGTGGACGTGCNTGACGCATTCTGCGTCCCTATATTTTATTCGTCAGAACACACGCTCTGGCGAAGCTCGCAGACGGACGACCGCAATAAGGATTAAGTGTTTTGTGGACGTGCCGGCAGAGTGACGCCAGGAGCCTCGCAGCTGCAAAGGCACACTACCAAAGGTTTCTGCACGTGCAACTGTTCTGCACGTGCAGACGACATCCGGAGACAACGGAAGGCACCAGGGCGCGGACACAGCTGCATTTTGCAGCTGCCCAAGGGACACCGAGATCCCACCACCAGCTGCGCCTGTCCCGGGCTTGTACCGCAATAAACCATGAGAGCTTTTAGCGGACGTGCGTGCAGAACGGGACAATAAACTTCCAGGCCAGAACCAAGGGACGACGCCACGCCGGCTGCGGACCACACGAGCAGCGGCCACGTGTTTTATGACCCGGGACGACGACAAGCACCCCGGACCACGTGCAGAGAAGGGGGAGGTTGAATATGGTGATCAAGCCTACATAACCACGAGGAGCAGGACCAAGCGGGGCAGTCGGCCGACGGAAACGGAAGAGGACGGAGCGAATCCGCGAGCAGACGTCGACGGCAGCCGGCCGTCGTCAGGCGCAGAGTACTGGGTGGACCCGGGAAGAAGGAACTTCGAAGCCAGGCGTCGAGACGCCCACCAAGTTCGAGAGCAGTTCCAAGCCGCCAGCCGAGGGAATACAGCGCTGCAGTGTCAGATAAGTAGTTCTACACCAAGTGCGAAGAATCTTCCCCCCTCCCCACGACGCAAAATCGCCGCGCCAAGTATCACGTAATCTACGTACAGAAAAGGGAGGGGAGTTTGTCTCGTGAGTTCATGTACCAGTTAACCTGTTCAAGCAACAATAAAACTCGATTATATGAACTCACAAATAAAGTGTATGTTATTAGTAAATTGGACCTAGAGATAACAGTGTCGACGTATTTATACGCCCTATCACTGAGGGCTAGCATCAAGTGCTGGCGCCTCACGCCGCAGAGCAGAATCAATACCTACTTCCAAACTTCAGCATTTGGCAGGTATTAACTATGTAACCCATTTTAACTTAACTTTGTATACTGTACCTATAACAANTCCAAACTTCAGCATTTGGCAGGTATTAACTATGTAACCCATTTTAACTTAACTTTGTATACTGTACCTATAACAACCATAGAATTTTCTAATACAAAACCGTTTTGCCATCCATTTATAAAGATCGTCAGTCGAAAAAAATTTGGGTTCGATGCCATGTCTCTTAGACCAATCAATCGAATCCCACCAAATTTTACATAAAAATATNTCCAAACTTCAGCATTTGGCAGGTATTAACTATGTAACCCATTTTAACTTAACTTTGTATACTGTACCTATAACAATCATAGAATTTCCTAATACAAAACCGTTTTGCCATCCATTTATAAAGATCGTCAGACGAAAAAAATTTGGGTTCGATGCCATGTCTCTTAGACCAATCAATCGAATCCCACCAAATTTTACATAAAAATATTGCTATAGTAGGATAAGTAATCTTACATGTTAAAGTTGATGCATACATTATTTTTAAAGGGCGTTAATTTTGTTTATATTATGCAATTCAACTAAGTTGAACTAAATTTTTTAAGCTGACAGTAATCATTACAATTTCAATTGTGCATACAAAGGTCCTCTTTTAATGGCCTGTTTGCAAAATAGTGTCAAGTAAGAAAATTGAACAATTTGCCATATTTCCGAAACAATTCAACTAATTTCCACCGAGTTTTTCACATAATTAGTGCTATAGTAGGCTATTTAATGTTACATTATTTAAGTGGGATCAGAGTTTTTTTAATGGTGGTTGTATAAATATTTTGGTAAGTTTGTCATTCCTATTTAATAATTTTATCAAATTTAACAAAGATTTTAGTTTGCTGGCAGTATTATATTATAAGCATAGTGTACAGACATTTTAGGCAATTTTGTAGGAAAGCACCAAACAAGTAAATAAAGATTCTATGCCATATCTCCAATAAACGATTTCCACCAAATTCTTCACACAAGTAGAGCTATAGTAGGCCACGTAAACTGATGTGTTTCCATGTGAATATATGCAGCTATTGATGGTGCGGTTAAGACGTGACTATTGCTTAAATATAGGTGGCAATTTTCAGAAGAAATTGCATGACATGAATCCAGTTGCTCTAATTTGTTTACTCAATTAGCTTGTCCAGTGTCAATATAATTTTAAAAAGACAAGCTTGCGTTAGTACTATAACATGCAACTGTGAAAAAAAATGTATTCGTAACATAAGCCATAATGGTTTATGTGGTTTCACATCTGTAAGTGCATCATATTTTTTACGCTGCTTTTTGGTATGCAGTACCTATTTACCAGATGACACAACATACGGAGTAAAATTCAACTTATTATATAGGCGGGTTTTTAATATTCTTTGAAGTAAAATAACGTAGCACCTATAATATAATTTCTGTATATATATATATATTTATATATGTGTGTGTGTGCGTGATTTTATGTAGACAATCAATTTAGTTCTTAAGAAGAGTCTATTCTGCTAATGTATCTAAACATCTTTGTGAAGGGAAATAATGTGACTTGTGAAAGTACACTCAAGTGATATAGATAAATACATTAACGACTGAGCTGTGATTTAATCATATCATATTGGTCTTTACACCATAAAATGAAGTTGTAACTCACAACGATAGTAATTTTAACACTAAATAGCTTATGTAATTTTATAGATGCAGATGTGATGATTTTAATTATACATGTTTTATCTAGCATTTTACAAAATTACATGTATAAAACTGCACTATCTACGTTGGTATAATTTCACTAATTTTTTTACAGTGTAGTTATTAGATTAAGTAAGAAGTCAAGTACTTCAGGATATTTTCCCCATAATAGGCTGAACTGTTTAATGTAACTTCAGCCTTAAACTCTGTGACATTTACATAGGAAAAATAACTCTGAGTATATTTATACAAACAAAGACAGTAGATAGGAAAAGCCGATTCCAGGGTAAGGGCTAGAGGCTGAAGCACCAAGGTGCTGCCGCCAACTTGGATCCACCTTCTTTTTTCCGGGCGCCATCTTGTTTCCGTCGGCAATCTTGTTTTAATCCACTATCTTGTTCCCAGCCGCCATTTTGTTTCTGCTTGCAATTTTGTTTTCGACAGCCATATTGTTTCTGCTATATTTTCCGCCATCTTTTTTTCCACTTGTCTTTTGTTTACATCGGCTGTTGCTAGGGGACACGCCAGTCGTTCGCCCACCATATATGTTTATGGAAATGGCAGCTTGAATGCGCTGGTGTCGGTCTCACTTGGCAACTATGTTGGTTATAGAGTTAACCACTAGGAGCGCTGCTTTTTATTTACTTTTCGCAAAGCTCAAAATATCGTTTGGAGGTGGGCAGGATTGAACTTCCGAATCTTGGCACAGCAAGCAGATGCCTTAGACCACTAGACTGTTGGGATATGTGCTGGTAAAATTGTTTTAAAGAATGAATAGCTTGTGTGTGCGGGGAATGAATAAATATTTTGTCGTGATTATTCCAATGCGTAGTAATAATTTTACTAATGAGGTTTATATAGACCAGCAATAAGAATATTTTTCATATAGTCATAGACATACAATAAGAATTTGGTCATAGGGTCATAATTCTTTTTAAGAATGCATTTTTCTTTTTAAAAATATTATTAAAAGGTGTACCTTAGAAATAAAACATATTCTAGTGCATGTTTCATTATTCAGTTTTAATTAACATACAATTTTTTTCATTGAAGGCATTACTTTTTCTTGNCATATTCTAGTGCATGTTTCATTATTCAGTTTTAATTTACATACAATTTTTTTCATTGAAGGCATTACTTTTTCTTGTGCTAGTCATCCATCCTTCGGTTTTGGGAACTGGTCATTCATCCTTCGCTTTGAAACTGTGCATCCATCCTTCGGTTTTGGAACTGCTGATCCATCCTTTGGTCTGGTGGAACTGGTATAATTTTCGGCGTCACCCNTTTAAAAATATTATTAAAAGGTGTACCTTAGAAATAAAACATATTCTAGTGCATGTTTCATTATTCAGTTTTAATTAACATACAATTTTTTTCATTGAAGGCATTACTTTTTCTTGAGTCATCCATCCTTCGGTTTTGGGAACTGGTCATTCATCCTTCGCTTTGAAACTGTCCATCCATCCTTCGGTTTTGGAACTGCTGATCCATCCTTTGGTCTGGTGGAACTGGTATAATTTTCGGNAGTCATCCATCCTTCGGTTTTGGGAACTGGTCATTCATCCTTCGCTTTGAAACTGTCCATCCATCCTTCGGTTTTGGAACTGCTGATCCATCCTTTGGTCTGGTGGAACTGGTATAATTTTCGGCGTCACCCTCCCGCATTACCACCCCCATGGCTGTTAAAGCAGCCATGCATGCGGGTCCCTGGCTGGGGACGGAGCAATACAGTACACTCATACAGTACTACAGATATATAAAACATATATTTTAAATCGCCATGGCACTGCTAGAATGAACTGTATAGGCGTGTTATAATGCCAAAAAATTATACCAACCTAGGACAAAAGAACACCTTGGATAGAAAATAACTACAATAAGAGAGAAAACAGCCGAAAGTAAGTGAGCAAAATAATTGTAGATAAAGAGGAAGAAAATAACAATAAGATGTAGATATATAGGGTAGGTAAGAACAATACTGCCTCTATTGGTAACAATAGGCCAAGATGTTAAAAAANACCTAGGACAAAAGAACACCTTGGATAGAAAATAACTACAATAAGAGAGAAAACAGCCGAAAGTAAGTGAGCAAAAGAATTGTAGATAAAGAGGAAGAAAATAACTATAAGATGTAGATATATAGGGTAGGTAAGAACAATACTGCCTCTATTGGTAACAATAGGCCAAGATGTTAAAAAANAATAAGATGTAGATATATAGGGTAGGTAAGAACAATACTGCCTCTATTGGTAACAATAGGCCAAGATGTTAAAAAAAAATACTACAACACCAATAAAGGATAAGGGTTGGAACCCCCAGGAATTGTTTTAAACTCTGGTCGTGGGCCCAATCAGAAGTCGCAGCCCCAAACCCCAGTGCAGGAGTGCTCAAGCGAAATTGCCGAATTGAAATACTAGTTTCAAATATATATAGCCAAAATTGCTGGTGATGGCATAATCTCTCTCATGATGGCATATGTAGCAGGCGCGATGTAAAAACAGTAATCATTTTCACCAAAAGTGGAAAATTATTTTTAGCTTAAGGTAGATATTGAGGAGTGAAATCGCTTTAGATTTAACACTTCTTCACGTGCCCCAAGGGAAAAAAAAGCAAATTAGATTTTTATAGATGGTGGATGCGGGGAAGGTGAAGTCGCTTCTGATTTGTAACCCCCGAGGTGAGGAAATGCCCTTGCATCCCGGCCTCATTCACCCAACACCCAAGGAAAGACACGTTATTTTGAACATGCCNCCGCTGGCTAATTGCTTTAATCAGCACTGTATTCATCATCAATTGTAAAGCTGCAATGGCTACCTGAACCGTCATCAGACTAAAAGTGGCACATCTGATAAGATATAGTGTGCGGTCATTAGTAGCTACATCGATCAAAATGTTACATACATACAAAACCATATGCTCATATTGGATAGAAATACTAATACACTTACTTCTCTTCTTTTTTTTCTCTTCTTCTCTTCTTAATTTCTACCCCATATGATACTGTATTAATAGGTTTTTTTTTATTCTCATATCTGTATGGTTCTGTCAGTATTTCGCCATCCAATATCCGTCTCATGTCGTCCTGCAATGTAAACACGACTTTGTTCATGCACTGGGTGTAAACTTTGTGGTGGTATGATCTTATATTATTCGTGGTTATAGGCACGACTTGCTGCTGCTTCAACAATCTTTTGTAATCTTCAAATGTAGTTTAAGTTTTCAGCCTTGTCTTCTGGACTCCTTTTGCCTTCTTGGTTACTTTGCTGCCTCATATATAACTATACATTTTGGCACGCAGCCCCACGAACTCGCTCGTCGGTTCGCCACCGCACTCGCCTTTACATTTCCCCACCACTTTCCTGTTGGTGGAGGAGTGGCAGGGATGGATTGATGGGTTGGCGCTNGAGTGGCAGGGATGGATTGATGGGTTGGCGCTGGCATCCATCTCTTCCACGAGCATGGGGTCTGTGGTCAGGTCTGCATATTAATCCTATGTTTCAATTTCGTAAATGAATGAGTCAGTATCTGTATAGAGTATATTAATGTTGTCTTTGTACTTATTTCTCATTGCATCGTGATGGAACCTATACATTAACGTATTGGACAATTCGATCACTGAAAAGGCCGCATAAATAGGTTTATCAAACAATATCGTTTCTTTTTCCACTTTCATCAGGGATAGGTTTTCGTCTTAAATCGTCCTGCACTTGAATGTGGGCTTGGGAATTAATTTCTTCAGTCCTCTTTCATTACACATTAATCCATGACTTGTCTTTTCCTCTTATTTTCCATAAGTTTTCCAAATGTTGCGTTGTGCATAAGCCTAAAAAAATATTTTACAAAATCATTGCCAGCTGCCTGCCTTTTTTCCGCGTTGAGGTCGATGTAGTGCTTGAACCATGCCTCTTGTTCGAATTCCAGAATACGATGGATTTTCTTAACTTTGGGCTCATGTTCAATTGCTTGCTCAAGTTGATATAATGCACAATGTAGTTTTTATTTACATGCAACGTCATCAATAATTTTTTGTTCTTGCCACCTGGAGGACACTCGTTGATGGGCAAGAATGGCCGGTCTTTGTACGAGTCGTGGAGTTCCGCAGGATATTCTATGCCTACCTCCAGCACGTAGCCGAATAGGCCATCATCTGGCACCGCCTTAACANGTTGAGGTCGATGTAGTGCTTGAACCATGCCTCTTGTTCGAATTCCAGAATACGATGGATTTTCTTAACTTTGGGCCCATGTTCAATTGCTTGCTCAAGTTGATATAATGCACAATGTAGTTTTTATTTACATGCAACGTCATCAATAATTTTTTGTTCTTGCCACCTGGAGGACACTCGTTGATGGGCAAGAATGGCCGGTCTTTGTACGAGTCATGGAGTTCCGCAGGATATTCTATGCCTACCTCCAGCACGTAGCCGAATAGGCCATCATCTGGCACCGCCTTAACANATGGAGTTCCGCAGGATATTCTATGCCTACCTCCAGCACGTAGCCGAATAGGCCATCATCTGGCACCGCCTTAACATCTATGAATGTGCTCACCTTCTGGAAGTCTTTCACGGGTAGGGGCAGAGACATTGCCCAACCATACAAATTGTTCGCGTCCACGTACTGGAGGTAGACGAGCGGCTTGCTGGCATTGTACGTGGACGGAATGCACTTGTTATTGGGTTTTGCATGACGCTTCACACATTGGACCACTCCACCTCTTATGCCTTCTTCAATGAATAAATACTTCTCGTAATCTGTTGGTATTTCTAGCTCTACCATGATGTGCTACAACATTGCATCTAACGAGATGCCCTGCGTGCTCCCGTAATGGATGCAGTCCAGGCCATAGGTTTCCAGGCACAGTTTCCTAAAGTTTTCAAATACATCTGTCAATCTGATATAAAATTTACCGCTGGGTGCAGCCACGTCTTTTCGAGTTTCTGCAAGCATATGGATACAGGTCCTCCCGTGATTTAATCCAGACTTCTGGATGGCAAATTACTTGTTGCTGCAACAACCACAATGTTACCCTAGCGACGGTATTGCACTTATCCCAGAGACAGAAGGAGGCAAAGGAAGTTGAACCCCCTCCCCTCCACCCCGCAGGATTGACACATGTCGACACGGCCGCCCTCCATGATGAGACTTCGGCAAAAAAAACCTGCAACATTGGCGCTGAAGCTGGGGAAAAAATTATAATGCACAAATACGTATGCCAACAAAGCCTGTGGAACTACTCTGCTTCCAAGTAAAAATTATTCACTTTTATAAATTTAATACTGAACTGTGAAGCAAAACAAATATTCTTATATAATTTGTTTTCCACTGAACCATTTTATATGCTAGTTGTTTATGAATAGTAAAATAGTTTTATAAAAAAAAAAATTCTTAGGCACACTTTGATAAAAATTAAATTATCAAACAATGTAGTTAGTTTTTTTTTTAAATAAAAACCTTAACAAAACCCACAACTTATGATCACAAATAATATTAATAATGTGGAAACAGCATTAGTGCCAAATAATTTGACGAAGCTGGTAACAAATGTTTAATTAATACGCAAATACATAAGACTAGAAAGCCTGTATAACTACTCTGTCTCCAAGTATATTTACACAATGCGTAGCAACATTTTTTTCAACAAATTTTCAACAATATAAAAACATATTTCATCAGTGATATTTGAGCTTTAAAGCAGAGTACAGAATAATACAGTTAGATTTTTTTCCCACTGAAACATGACATATACAAGTTATTTACGAATGTGAATGATAGTTTTTTTTAAACGGACAAAAAAATTTTCTACTATTCACAACACTAAATTTGTTGTTAACGGATATAGTTAACATCCTCACAAACAGTTCTGCATTTACACAACAGAGTTACATAACAGAAGAAGAAGAAAAGGAAGACGGCAGTCACTCTCCTCAACAACGATACGCTGAGTGTCTAGGGACTCCCGTAAAACAGACAATTTGACTCACAAAGGGGACTCTTTGACATCCTACCACGGACGTAATTTCACCTGGACACAACTTCACCAAATAATGTAAAAAAATGTATAATAAGCAAACGCAAAGATATTTGTCACGTGGTCGTAAATACTCACTGCTTGTATTAGTGTGAAGATGCTGTGGTTTACTTACGGACGTACAGACTTGACCGCAAGACGAGAAATCAGCAATTGACAGGACCTGTGACTGCTGACTGCGAACACCTACTAAGGATCAATGCGCGTTAAAAAAAATACCTAACTTTTAATTATCTCATCGGTGCTAGTACTTACTTTCGAAAGAATTTGCAACACGCGAGAACTGACAGTCGGTGCTGACTTGATCCGATGTCGGTTGACAGATCAAGCACGTACCCTTGGTAAGGGACCGCCAATCACTGCGAAAAAAATAAGTCTTTAACAATTTTGCATTGTAATATTCTGTATGCACAGAAGACATTTTTGTTTTAAAACCGTTTGCATTAAAACTATATTTGAAAAAATTAAAGAGTTCGTTGCCTAATGAAAAAACAAGAAACTGGATCAGTTATTTATTTTGTAATTGAAACGTTCATTAGCAAATAATCTGCCAAAAATTCGATGACAGATAAATTTAAGAACTCTCTGGCAAACAAAATTAACAAGAATGTATAAATCTCGATTATAAAAAATTAGAAATAACCTACCTTAGCGAGTAATTACTCGAAGCAAAACTGGAAGGCGACCGTGAAACCTCGCAATAACTCTCCAAGCACAAAATGGCGACGAAGCAGGAGGGTACTCGGATATGCAGACGAAAAGCGCTGATATCAGAGTGAACTCGCCTCCTCTCCAGAACAAAAAAATATATTTAATTATTTTACCTTAAAAACATCGAAAGGGTATTGGAAACAGTACTCCGTCAGATTCCATTGCATTGCTATTCTTGCACGAAAATATGTAAACGAGAAGCATAAAGACTGCATTCCCCCCTTTACCCAGACTTTGAAACCAATAAAAATCACACAACATGTGCACAGAACTATGTATTAGTCCATGCAAGAGAATACTGCATGTTCTAAGGAGCCAGTAACCAAACTGTATTAACTTTCTGTTGTTTTTTGAATTACTACATCAAATGCTGTANTCAGATTCCATTGCATTGCTATTCTTGCACGAAAATATGTAAACGAGAAGCATAAAGACTGCATTCCCCCCTTTACGCAGACTTTGAAACCAATAAAAATCACACAACATGTGCACAGAACTACGTATTAGTCCATGCAAGAGAATACCGCATGTTCTAAGGAGCCAGTAACCAAACTGTATTAACTTTCTGTTGTTTTTTGAATTACTACATCAAATGCTGTAGTTCTCGTAACATCTGCCGAGATATACTTTAATATATATTTTTAAAATGTATAAGTGGTGGGAAAATAAATAAATGCGACGCAAGCATAATAACTTATATGAGGTAAGCAGGCTCCTTAATATGTTATGTCCCTGAATAAAAATGCCGTTTATAAAATATAGTTTTTATAGTGCATACACAAATACAGTAAATCCACGTATAAAACATTATTTTTAAACAGTCCGAAACGCAGTTCTATTCGCGGGTTTTCGAAAAATCACCACATGTATTTGGTTGTGTCGTGTATCATAAGTTACCATTAATTTATTGGCTATATTTAACTATTACCTATATTTTAGATAGAAATAATTTAAATAGACGTCTTATTAATAAATACGGGCATTATATGGTTCGTTATCCTTAATTTTATTAGCATGAAAGTAGAACTTTAGTAAGGCTTCAGAATGGACTTTAATGTTTAGAGGCAAGCAACTGCTAACATATCGTAATATTCACAGACAAAGATTGGGAAAGATTTACGCATGAAGCAACACAAAATACGTGTTAAATAATATATCACATGCACTGCTACACCTCCATGCCATGAAATTCAGTCTGAAACTCCCTCGTTGTGAATGTTATTCGAGANTATTCGAGCCGTAAAACAAATAGTCATAAAATTTAATGTATTTTACGGCCTGCACACCTCTTTTGAAGAATTAATTCGCTTAGATCTTTAGACGGCCGAAGTGCTTGTATAAATCTTTCATTTGCTTGACTGTACACGATATGTTAGCTTTTCTACAGAAAAAAGTTTTTTATAGTTTGTACGCAGGGCTTCGGAATGGTCTATAATGTTAGAACGTGCATGTAATATCCACGGGCAAAGATTGGGAAAATATTTACGCATGATGTAACATAAGATACACGTTAAATAATAAAAAAGTATGCGCTGTTAACATGCACAATTTTGCTCGAAAATTCCCGTGTTGTGAATTTCGTTCAAGCTTTGATGTATCGCCATTGTATGGCTCAGAACGTTTTATCGCGCAGACAGTGAATCACATGTATTGTCGCTAGTGTATAAAAACCATTTTTTTTCAAATATAAACTATGTTTTATTTCTGTGTGCTAGCGAACGCGTAGTTTGCTTCCAGGCCGTAGAAAGCAAATTATAATTTAATTAAAGTTTCATAACCTTTTTCACATTAAAACATTATTATTCAAGATTTCAGCATTTAAGCAATGCTTAATGCATTCCAACATGGTGAACGCAATTGTGTACATTACGCACGTTTAGGCAAATTTTGGTCTGTAATAATCAATGATATAAACTGTGGGTAAATGATTCTCAAACATTCTTACTTGTCTAGGTCATAATTGATTCATCACCGAAGCCGAACAGTGACAACTAAGCAAGTGTTGTTACCAACATGAGTACAGTAACACCTGAAACTATAAATTGAAGTATATAAGAAAGGTTTAGCAAAACCATTTACACTTAATTGTATTATTTAAAAAAATAATTAGAAAATAATAAATATAAAATATGTATGAAGAGTGAGTGAAGAGATGTGGACGGCTCTTAACATCAAGATCTTGAGAGCCGACGAGGTCGACACGAGGTGAGTGTGGAGCGGCTCCGGAATGAAGGGGCGGGGGAAATCGGAGATCCCCTTGAAAATCCGCCGCCTATTACAATGCTTGTGAGACTAAGAATTAGCAAATTTGTAAGTTTTTTACTTGGAAAACAATCAATTTCCCACTTTTATTTGACCAGCGCATTAATAAAGTGATTAGCTACATTTCAATGTTAATTTTACATGCGTTGGAAGAATACACAATATGCCGTAGATCATAAGCAGGGCTTTCAAAAGCGTTTAGTTTTTCGTGAACAGCCTGTAAGTATTCCTGCAGCAAATTACTGTACGTTAGCGACTGACGGCTGTTCGCAAGCCGAGCTGTCAGGAACCTCAACCGGTGAATCGCTATTCCACAGATGATGTATAAAGCAAATATTTATCACGAAGAACAAAATCCACGACGCTTTATTTCAAAACACTCTGACTCCAAACCACTTCTTTTTTTTTTTTTTTGACGATTCTTGTTACATGTTTTAAGGGGGACATTTGGTCGTCATCTTGGAATTATATATTTTTTGCTATTACTTATGTTTGAGATCAATATTGAAAAATTAACTTCCTTTCGTCAATGAACATTATTTAATTATATTCCAAATGGTACACAAAAAATACACACCCTTGAAATTACAGTGATTGAATCCTCTGAGTTATATACTATGTTAGTCAAAGAATAAACCTCGATAATTATTTTACAATACATTTTAAAAGCTAGTAAGATAACAACGATTTCTCCCCCCTTGTCAGAAAAGCTGATGAAGGTGAAGCGAGGTTAGAATGGAGAAGCGCCAGAATAAAAACGCGAGGAAAATGGGAGATCCTTGAGAAAACCCGCTGACCTGCGGCATCGTCCAGCACGGAAATCCGGGAGCTACCCCAGAAAATAAGTATATTGACTTACATAAAACAATTTCCTCATTAGGAAGTTAAAAAAATATGTTTATTGAAAATCTGTTTTGATCACGTACAAGATTCAGTAAAAACTTTTAATATTAAAAAAAAATTACAGAAGGAAAAATTAAATTAAACTCTAAAAAACATTTGCATAAACCATGTATTTAGTACAAAGTTAATACAGAATGCAAAGTTCCAGCACAGGCCATCTTACATATTCGAAATTGCAACTATTCCGTATATTTTTTTTGTCTGTAGTTAACTGAACAAATGAACACATCGCACTATTTTAGCAGACTGTCACAAGCAATGAAAAGCAGTACGCGAATGATGGTAATCATTAGCTCCTTGAGAGAGGCAGCACCAGTCTCAGGATCATGGCGATGTCCGTCGTCTCGAACACTCACACCCCCGGTCTCCAGTTGGCCATCCACCTCGTCATAGCCACACTGCAGATCTTTTAAGTCTTTAACAGTCGACTCCACAACTCTAAAAGCCAAATTGTGGAGACAATTCACGGCGAATGAAATCTACAAGTGGCTTGAGCTACTACCGAAACTCGCTCGCGAGTATAATTCTACCATTCATTCTACCACTCACATAAAGCCCGAAGATATCAAGTACGACTCCCTGCTTCAGTCCGTTTAAGCTATCCCAACAGAGAGGGAACCGCACAAGCCTAAAGCCAAGATCGGTGATGTGGTGCTCATCTCCAAACAGCATGGCATTTTCCACAAGAGCCTATCGTCACGACTAGTCGGCAGAATTGTACAAGGTGGTTCGCATACAAAAGTGGTATATGTGCATGTATTACCTCGTGGACCTACGAGGTGAACCCATCGTCGTAGGCTTTTACGCAGAGGAGATCCAGCTTACGAAATTTCCTGATGTTTATTTGGTGGAAAATTTGCTGAAATGACGTAACGGACTTGTGTATATGATGTGGCTCGGACGCTCGAAACGAGACGACTCATGGGTAGATGAGAAGGATATTCTGAAATATTACTTACCAATGTTTTAAACATGTAAGATATATATACTCTTAAGTGGATGTACTGTTTTTAAATAAATGTCTGTTTATCTTACTTTGCATTTATGATATTATTGCACTAGTCTGTCCTTGTAAACAATATTGGGTTGGAGATAGCTAGCTCTGTGTAGGTGCAGACCTTTGAAAATTCTAACATAGCCCTTGCCATGCAAACACAGGTATTGTTTTTAAAACATTGACAAGGTCAGCTGCCATGCCTGTCCATGCAAGCTCGCAAATTCAAATCCAGTAACCTTAATGAATAAACAATATAACAAAAATATGTGTTTTATTTTTAGGGTAAGCATTTCCATAATATTTTTAAAAGAAAATATGTACTTAAAAATAGTTATGATGATGTCAATAAATTCTTATTGCATGTCTATATAAGTCTTGGATAGTCAAAAGAAATTATATAAAAAATTATTACTATGCATTAGAATTATCAAGACAAAATATTTATTCATCCCGCCCACACACATGGCATTACATATTTTAAACCCTTGTACCAGCACATGTCCTGATAGCCGAGGGATCTAAGGCAGTTCGATCCCGCCCTCTTCCAGATGATATTTTGAGCTCTGCGAAAAGTAAATAAAAAGCAGCGCGTAGCCAACTCTATTGCCAACATAGCTGCCATTTCCATAAACAAATATGGTGGTCGAACGACTNCGTACACCCTTGCAACAGCCGATGTAAACAATAGACGAGTGGAAGCAATATGGTGGAGATGATGGCAAATGACAAAAACAATATGGCTGGCAAAAACAAAATGGTGGCCAGAAACAAGATGCGGATCCAAGATGGTGGCACCTTAGCCCTCAGCCCCCGTCCTAGAATCGGCTATTCGTATCTACTAAATACTATCATCTTAATATATAACACAAATAAAATATTTTATTTATGTAACGTTCGAATCTCAAGTCACATCGAAATGAAACAGGTGCATTCAACATACATATTTTCTAGTAGATGAGTATTAAGCAGGGATTTTAAAAACTTGTTTAAAATAAGCAGTTGTTCCGGTTTTTTCATTTCGAGAATTCGTGTATTAGCGAATACATACGAGCTAATGGACTTCTGTCACAATTTTTCCAATACAAATAATTAAATTAATTAATTCGCGAGTTCGCCTACTCGGAAGACCAGTCATAGTATGTATAATCCGAATTGCAATGTTGAATTAGGAAAATTCTAAAGGTCCATCCGTTTTTAACCCAACAATTTTTCCCTACGCAGAATGCCATACCTCAGAAACCTTTAATAAATTGAAAAATTACCTTTTTATATTAAAAGTAAGCTAATTTTTACCATTAATATGCCGCTTTTCTAGGACTGGTGGTGTAAAATACATTTTCAGTATAAATATTTTATTACTTTAAGACAGCATTATAAAGGTTGTAGCAAATGGAATAATTCTCTATTAAATGTGTCTGCAATAACTATTAATTTCATAATATTTAAAGATAAACAAGTTAGGCAAAATAAGTAAATTACTTTCTATAAAAATCCTTAAATTATTCTTGTAGTCCATGATTTGTACAGTTATNTCCATGATTTCTACAGTTAAGTATGTTGTTTTAATGCAATTCATTTCTGTAACTCTTCTTACAATCTGCTTCATATTAAAGTAAGTAGAAGATTTGAAAATGTTATGCGCACAGTGAAATTATTACAAAATTTTTATAAATGGATTTGTTGTTTCTCAATAAAAACCAAATGAATTATGTAATGTTTATTTTTCGCTCTCGTTTACCAAAGATGTTATACCACGAAACATGCGAATGCTGTCTGGAAATTAATTTAAAAACACGGCAAATGTGGGTGTAAATTCTGCCTCCCAATCGACTGCTTCGTTTAGATGAAGAGTTAACAGGCCTCACACGCAAGTGACTTGAGACCGCAAGGTGTGTGTATTTGTTCAAAACCAAGCCAAGCATACATCTAATGTTAGTCCACTGCTTTACGAGAGTTTTATGTGTTACGACAGTGATGTCCTGGCCAACCTCACACGCTGGCTAAACGGGCTGACGTTAACCACAGCCCTCTGACATCCCACTTCCATTTATACAGAATAACATATAATGGCAACAACACAGGCATTTATGATTATGAGTTGACAAAAATATTTATTTGGTAATCTGATAACGTTTGTAGCCTATGTTATCAAGAAATTAACTTGATCGCTATTAAAATCACGGGCGTTAATACCGAAAATCATTTAACTTCTTACTGTGTCTTGCAAACCCAGGCAAGGTTTCTACTGATGCTAGGATAATTTATTACGTTTGTAATTTGACTTGCATCTCGTGACTACACTTACGACCGTCAATGACAGAGCAAAGTCCTCTTTTTAAGCGATTATAACATACAGTCTTATATGAATTTAAAATTTCTAAGGTTGTATTTATGACTGCGAGATTGCCGACGCCATAAGGGAGAAATATTTTGTAAAACTTATCACGCAGATGTAAATTTTGGTTGTAAAATTTAATTATATTGTAGCATTACAAAGAAAGTGAGCCAACTATTTCACATTTTTTGTAGAAGCACTAATATGTATTAAATTGTGTACCGTATTTTAACATTGTGTTTTCATAAATAAGCGTCTTTGACTTTAGAAATATAAACCCGCTATTTGTCTAATACTCCATCATTGAGTTACACCAAGCTATGTCTGCTTCTGGCTACAAGGTTCCGTGATCAAGATCTGGCTAACGATGGTTGTATGTCTTTTTAAACGTAGCTTATTAAGTTTACTGTACGGATCCCCCTATCAGCCCACCTCCCTTACCCAGAGTCAATCACCGCTAATCTTTACGTGGAAATGTCAAAAACCAACAGAACAAATAAAATCTATTCGGATATAGTTAAGTACACTTTATAGAAAACCTAACTTTTGAAAATAAAAAATGTAACGACCAATTCACAAGTAACAATTTAGCTTCAATTGAATTTCAGTGTTAATGAAGTCAATTTATTCCATAACATGTGTTGTCACATAAGCGTAAAAAAACGCGTCGATTTTGCATTTCAAGTTATAAAATGTTTCTAATTTTTCGAAAATATTTTCTTTCTGGATATGTCCTGCGTTTTACTCGATTCGGTTTTATTTTCAGTCACTAAGCCGAATCATTCTCACATTATTAACGGACGTTTTGGCAAAATACTACAAGAGAATATCCACATTTAAAGGAAAATTTTTTTAAAAATATTTGATTAGAATTTGGTTATAAGTTCTTGTAATTTAAATAATGCAATTGTATGTTTTATTCGTCTGTAACTTTTGCGGAAGTCTTTCAAGTTGCCAATTCGGGTTTGTTGAGCACCATTCATAAAACTATGCATTGCATTTTTTTTGTACGTGATAGCTTCGAATAAAATTATTGAAATCGATATTCGATTTTTAAAGACCGTATTCTTAATTTTATTTTTACCCAGTTTCGCGTGTATATGTCCTACGATTTTGCAGGTTTACTTGTAGCGAAGCTTGCAGCTAGTTGTCATGGGCTCTTGGGGCACTTTACTGATTTGTTTGTCTGACAAAACATTTATTTTTTCTGCTAGAAATTAACTCAGAAAAGTTTTTGTACAATAATCGACACAGCTAGGCATACAATCTTTGTAAATTACAGTTTAAGATGAAAAGTAATGGGCAGTCTTAAATATAAGTGTCTTGCGGCCGATTGCTGACGCAATAAGTCGTTATTGCCGTTATGTAAAAAAAGACGGCATTTTATTCAAGCTATCTGATTCCACATGATACATTTTTGAATTATTCTTCACTGCAATTTCTTTTTGCAAGCGTTTCAGATGAAAATACAGTAAATAAAACGTAAATTGCTGAAAGACCCCGCAGCCTAATTTTGTGTGCAGCATATGTACAGAGATAATTTACATTTCACTTCTTGGAATCTCTATGTAAACCCAAAAAGTACTGTAGATCTCTGTATTTTCCTACTGTAACAAATTGGATAAATTTTCATATCGGCAGCAACTAACTGGCTTATAATTCCTATTTGTCACGTCAAATTAATTTTACTTTACATACCAAATCGAATGCGAGGTTGAGATTACGTCAGTAAATTTTCTCATTTATTATAATTGGCACTCTTCCTGTGCTGTCATGTTTAACTTATATTCGTATGTTAATGTAAAGATTAAAATAAATGCGTCATTATAAATTCTCGCGGCATATTATCAGTTGAAGAGTCTTCAAAATAGAAAATTCATTATTTTACTCCCTGATGAAATTTACCAAATCACATACAGCACACGTTAGGGGAAATAACAGTATTTCTCACAGAAATTTCAGAAATTTGTATGAAATTATATAATTTAACGTACTACTTCCTTTCGATGTATCAACAGAATTTCATCAAGCATGCCATAGATTAACACACTAGTCTTTAAACACTAGACCTTCCCTACTTTCTTAACATATGACTCTTTTTTCCTAGGTTTATAAAGAAATAATAAATTTTCACTTTGTCTAAGGTGTAAAACTTTTATTTTTTATGTTTTGGAAATTATGAACTTCTAACGCAATGATGCTGTCAAATTAAAACCAGTTTTCCGATTATAAATTATTATTGTCAAGTGGTGGACCTTGATGAAATACCTACGGAATGAAACATGTTCCAACTTGCAAAGGAAGCACTTATGAATACAGAGAGTACATTTAAGAAACAGGTAAGCTATGGTGTAAGCCCAAAATATTTTATTGGCATAAAATATGAACATTAATAAAATATAAAGTGCATATACATTACTGAAATGGTAGTAATTGGAAGTTAATGTGGAGTAATATAAACCATTATGAGAAATAAAAGGTGTTTAAATGATTTGTTATTGTACACAGAGTGCGAATATATATATATATATGGTAAACACATATAATATGTTAATACTGTTACATGGACACCTTTAGGGCGTATCTGAGTTCGTGAGGGATGGAGGTCTTTATGAAAATAATGGAACTAAATTTTATTTCTAATTTATTCACAGAGATATTTTTTACAGCATTAAATTATCTGTATCCACTCTTACTCTTTTTATTTCTCAGTGAGCGCAATATTTAATGTATATTTCATGTCTAATTAACATCCTTCTTTATGTCTCTGTTAAGTTATTGTCAGTCCACTCATACTCGTCATTAACACATATTAAGTCTATCAGTTTCCATCATTTGTAACGTCTTTGACTCTCGCATTTAGTCCAATAGTACAGCCTGCCAGTTGCACTCTTCAGTGCTCGATACTCGTAGTCGCAGATTTCCCTTCCGCTGGTCATTTCTCTCGCCACTCTTGTTCTATTGCTCGGAACTCAGCCACTCGTCCATTCAACAACTACACTCAACTCCCGGCTCAGAGGCCTGCCACACATTTATATCGTTTGACCTCATCATCTGGAATGTTAAACGCACTCCGAGTCACGCTGAGAGAACGAGGTCAGAAATCCAGAGCACTATTCAGATAAACGCAAAAATCCTATCCGCCGAAGGTCATGAGCGGCGAGCCGCCAATGTGTTATCGCGGTGGAATGTTCTCATAACTCAAAAGACTGGTAGGATTATCGCTCTTTTGTCATTCAAAACACTCCATCGACTTGCCGCACTGTTATCAACACTGCTATATCCTTCTCTTTGGCCCGCCAAGGTCAGCGGCGCAGACCAGCGACACGTAACAATATATTAGGCTGACAACATAACATAATCTAAGGTAACCTAATATAACGAGCGAAGCGGGTGTGAAGTATTACCGTATGCAAAGAGTTTGAACAAGTTACTAGGATTGCATAATACCGCAATAAGTAATGGTTTGGACTGGCACCACGTGTGCCACAGTACACTGTACAGTGCACATTGACAGTGTGCACGGTACAGTGAAAGTAGAATGGTGGCGAAAGGTCTTTGAATGTAAATGGCAGAACATGAGAATTTCGGAATATGAAAAACGGGCAANAAAGTAGAATGGTGGCGAAAGGTCTTTGAATGTAAATGGCAGAACATGAGAATTTCGGAATATGAAAAACGGGCAAGTTCTGCAAAATGTTAGGCAAATCTTCTAGCGAAAAGTTTGAGATGACGAAACGCGTGTATGGCGACATCATGAGATGAATTTCTGTGTTTATAAGTAGTGCCAACACTTTGCGCGAAAGAGAGACAGTTTGGAGGATGGTGAGCATACAGATCATCCACTTATGAGTCGAACTACCCACATGATCACAGAATTTCTGACGTTGGTACTTACCATCAGCACTCAAACGGTAGACGATCCCGCAGCAGCAGCACGGATCATCCATGCAACGTGCTACAAAATTATGTCGGATCCTTTACTTGTTGTGTGTTACAGATCACGGTACGCCTTGCATCCCGACGGAAGACCAACGTGACGATCTCATGACCATTTGCGGTGACTTGATCAGTAGTGCTGAGGGAGATGTGGTGTTTCTCAACCGGATAATACCAGGGGACGAAACATAGTGTTTTCTGTACGATCCGCGACTAAAATGACAGATGGCCGCCTGAAATCGCCATCATTGCCACGAATGAGAAAAAAATTGTAACAAGACAGGTTGACACCGGCCAAAGCTGAGGTTTGGACGTAGGTGTTGTAATCTGTTCTGTGGCGTGAGGCGCCAACACTTAATACTAGCCCTCAGTGATCGGGCGTAGGAATGCTTCGACACTGTAGTTTAATGGTCCAATTCACTAATGAATGAATACAGGGTAATTCATATTTCACAAATCGAGGTTTTATTGTTGCATGAACATGTGAATTGATACATGAGCCATTGAGAAACTCCCTCCCTTTTCTACGTATGCTCCATACAATTCGCGTCGTAAAAGGGGGGGGATCTTCGTCGCACTTGTTGGATTATTATAAACGATCCTTCACACTGCG
>NQII01004808.1:177187-188728 GCA_002778355.1 Clitarchus hookeri | reverse complement strand
TTAGGTTGACATTTAAATATGTCAACTGGGCAACTTTATTTGTCTTTAATTGTGTGGGGCGGTTATTGATAATAAGTCCTGTCTTGCTGTATAGCCCGACCTAACTGGTGACGGCGACCAAGTAACTAGTTTNAGCCCGACCTAACTGGTGACGGCGACCAAGTAACTAGTTTCGTTACGTTTCTTGAAAATGACGTAACGACCCACGTCTACAAACAATCACAGTTGACAGTATAATAACGCATTTATAAGAATCACTACTTGTCATTTGACTCGAAACTAGTGATTTGGTTATTTTCCGCGTAGCTAGTTATTGTAACTAGTGACGTGAAATAACGCCCACGCCTATACGTCACTCACTACCTACACACCTGCTGTACGCACACGTCGGCGGACTACATGTCCACTATGGGCCATCAGTGTTTGATAAATTAAGGCATGATAGTGGTGCTGTCTACAAACAATAGTTTGTTTATTTACCTATTTCATTATAATAAGAAACTACTTCACACTGGCTAAAAATGTGCGCTGGTAAAGAATTATCTATAGTGTCACGTGCCACAATGTTTACCTTTCTGTGATAAGTGGAGATGCACGACCTTGTGCAACGTAGTATTTTACTATCAGGAAGACCTTGGCTTTTTAAAATAAATTTATATTTGATTAACAAATCTTCTGATTTTTGCACTAAATGTTATTGAAAATGGATTTTGCGCTCGTTAAGAATTTAAGCAGCACTCAGCACTCATTGAAATTAAGCGGCGCTCAACTTTTTTCTTGCCAACATGAGGATTTTATGGTCTTGTGGTTGTGCATTTTTATCCAGAAAACTCCTTTCTATGGAAATAAATTAATAACCCGTTAATAAATAAACCAATTTCTGTACAAAAAGGCTTTTAGAAATGAATTTCACACTCGTTAAAAGTTAAGCAACAGACGATGTTTCAACTTTTATCTCGCCAACTACAGATAGTTTGTGGTCTTACGAGGTACCATTTCATTTGTAGATCATCTACCTAGTGAACAACTTTTATATTTCATTTAAATAAAAGTGTTATTTTACACCATAGAGGACGAAAATCTGTCGTAACATGAAAAAACACGTTCTTCATAACAACTTCTTGGTGTTAAATATGAATTTAACAAATTTAGTGAACAGAGTACACATTTTCACGAACCATGACATTTTGTTAAATCAGATTTCTACTCTACTTGCAAGTATGCATCTACACACATGCTTCCAACCATAGACTCTGAACAAAATGTCATATACACCTAGAAAATGTGTGTACTGAACCACGGCCGACTGGTGATCATCAAAATGGCAGAGCGATTTTACTTGCATGTATTGGTTTTGCAGCGTGAATCTCCAGTGTGCAGTCGCGACCCCAAACGTTACAGATTGCATTACGTGGTTGCTTTGAGATTCAACCAACAGCTTCCTCAATCAGAACCGCTATGAAGCCTGCGAACTTCACCAAATTTACGTGCAGTCTTCTGTACTCAAGTATGTTTATCTCCGCACGGAGACACGAAGAAAAGAAAATTCTAAGCTTCTTCCCTTCAGATTGTGTTACAGCTGCAACTTGTAAAGTGAGAAGCTAAGTAAGCACACACGAATATTGTGCCCAGGTTCAACGAGACTTAAGTTTTCAATTTCTCTAAATTGTAGGAAAAAAAAGATGCTGTGTAAAAATATACAACACAAGGAAAGAGGGGAAAAATGTTTAAATGATATAAAGTACAGGCCTATCGTTATTCAGATAGAACTTCAAATTAATACCAAGATTACCAAAAGTATTTGTATTTTTTTTGGATAAGCGTGCAATCATGTTTAGTGCCACAAGCTTAAATAAAATAATTTTCCATTTAAATGAAAGTGTCCTAGACACAAAAATGTAATTTTATTAAACAAAAATTATAAGAGAAAAATACGCAAGTAAAATAATATTTAACTCCTAGTTCTAAGATCCACAGTGTAAGTACAAGTAAGCCAAACAAATGCATTCTGATTTTTACAAAGATCATGACTGGAGTCAAAGATACATTCATATTGTATACAAAGTATGCACATCAGTTACCTAGTATAAGAACAATTTTAAACTTTCTTTTGTAATTTCTACAAACAAAAACAGAAGGAAAAAAAGTACTTTAAAAATGTAGGCAAAAGCTATGCATCTGCAACAAATTATTGTTACAATTTAAAAAATAACGAACCAAAAAAAAGTGTTACACAGACTTTTTTTAATCATTTCAAAAATTAATTTCACAAATATTCAATATTTTCTACCAAGCATTATTTATAAACTATTATACATAAATACATACGTACATAAATACATCATAATAGGCTTTAAAAAAAAAAATACAGGTAAATCATGAACACAACACTTGTGGGAATTCCAGACACAATATAAAACCAGAAATAGTACCAACTGCATTTCTCACCTTCGATTTTTCTTATTCCAGACTTAATTGAGTATGAAACTTAAGTAATACAAATCTTTACAACTGGTGGGTAGTGAAATTAAATAGTAAATGGTGGGTGGTGAATTTAAATAATAAAACAGGTTTACACTGCAGATTATATAAATAATATTTAAAAAATTATGCTTTTCTTGTAAAAACAGATAAATCTTTAGTTGTCCTCCCATGCATGGGCAATCAGTTACATACATTTTAACTAAAAATCTAATCACAGGAACATCTGCCAACACAACAATCGCTGTAGAACATGCATCTAAAACATTAATGGTAGCGTGATCCACATTTACAAAAGTAGCCGGCATCTCTTCAACCACACGTCAAATCCTGCAACGGCTTGAACTGGCCACCGGCACATCTGCTGTCCACTGCGGGCAAGCCGTCCAACCCAACATCTCGAGAACTGCACCGTAGCATTTCCCGTCATGGGAGAAATAACAGTTCTTGAAATCATACCACAACGGGGAAGAAAATATTCGAAAATGTATACGAGCACTGATCACAATCCACTTCAGTTTTTTTTTTTTCATGGCTCTCACCACTCGGCATCACCGTTGGATTTCTGGAAAACAAAATCTTTCCCATTGAGGTTCATTATGCCATCTTTCAGGTAGAATTTCCACTTGTTCCTGCTACGTGTGATCTGCAAAGAAAAATGTGAACAATGAAAATTTACACAGGGGGGAAAAACTACATTACAGTAGAATCTCATTACAAAGTGCACGACGGGGCTTGAAATCTTTTAACGTAATAATGAAAAATATTTTATGCTGGCAAGTATGTAATGATATTACGTCTGCTGGGGATTTGACTGTATTTTTATCTCAGTCCGTCTCATTTTTTTTGGCATTCCCCAGTTGTGGCAGATCATGCAAGAAAGTGCCCTATACCAGCCCCCCCTTAAGAGTGGTTCAATTCATAGACTAAAGATGAGGTTCACCGCTTATTCAGCTTCTGCGCATGTACCCAACTCTGACCTACCCCAAAGTAACGCAACTGTCAAAGTCACATGGTCAACAGCGACAAACGTTTTTGTCTATATCTTAATTTTTAAATGGCAAGCACTATTATATTAATAAAATACTTTTACCGATTCGAATTTTAAGCAAACTGCATTACAAATTGGTTAGAGGAAGTACAAAAACATATCGAAGAACTTGTTTGCTGAACTGTGTTCCGACATCAAATCCAATCCATGTCGTTTCTGCAAGCCGTGCCGGCAGAAAAGCAGTTCAATGTTGTGACACGGAGATTGGTCGTGCGCAGCCAGCGCGATCGGTCTACCTCATCTTTAGTCAATGGTTCAATTCACAACAAGTAGCAATGAAAGGTAGCCAGAGACGACTGAAGTATTTCCTTCTCCTGAATCTTTCCTCGTTATCACAGTTGTGAAGCGTACACTATTCAGGTGAAAATGGGAGCCTACACGTAGACTCTGCCTCTCACCATGCAACTCGCCAAGGAAGGACATTAATGAATGAACAAATTTTTTCAACACAATGGGCTGCTGGATTTGGGCGGCTCTTGAGAGCCAATGAGGATGAAGTGAGGTACGGAGCAGTGCGGGAATGCATGGGCGGGGGAAGCTAGAAATCCCACAGAAAACCCGCCAACCAACGTCATCGTCCTGTATGATTCCCACATGCAAAATTCAGGGAGCGACCCCGCCAGGAATTGAACCCGGTTCACCTAGGTGGAGGCGAGTAACCTGACCACTGTTGCCCGGCAGGGGAATAGAGATAAGCCCTGTCACCACAGGAACATGCAGGTTAACACGACGGTCTGTCACAGCCGACGCAAGAACACTGCGCTAGCCGCCAGGCAATCACTTCCCTTCTCACCAGGCGAGAGGCAATATGGCACCTGGCTGCGACGAGCTATAGTAGAGTGTGTCTGGAAATAGCTGAAGGGGAGAACATGCTTCCTGTCTGCTCACCAAGCATGAGATGGGAGGAAGAGTAAGGTCACGCCTGACAGTGCTGAACAACAGCTGAATAGAAGGCACAACAGCGCACTCCGTCATTAGACATTTGCATAAACAATTTAAGGTTAATATGTGTTGTTGTCAAGGAACTGACAAATGTCGATCACAACGTAATTGAAATTACAATAAATAGAGGTGCTGTTAATTTTATGTTTAATGTCGCATCAAGTTGTACTCCCAATTTTGAAAGAAAATTTAAGTATAAAATGTGTGATGATTATGCGAGAAAATACTGTATACCAAGTAAAATAACTGTAAATTACCAGGGAAAAATGTTTTTTAATTGTTTTCCAGGGCCATGCTCAATAGTACTCGCCTAAATACGGGCCCGGTGCCCGAAGCCCCACAGTACACAACCCCTGCCGCCGACCCAATGATTTGAGAAAGTGTCGGGGTGCATTTGCTTCACAAACACCTAGTGAGTTATGGGAGTTTCGGCTTCCGGTCTCACAACACTAAATGCCATCCGGTGGCGTATGAGGGTTCAGAAAATAGGCAACACCAAATAAAATGCTCAATAGCAAGCAAGATATAAAAAATTGCCATTTATAGGAGTCTTTGATATTCTCAGCAATTGTAATTGGTATACAAAATCAGCCTCTTATTTGAACATTTATTCTAACAGAACTTATCTTCATCACAAATATATTGGAAAATGTTAATCCCAACAACAAATTATGAAGAAATTATAACAATTATTTCTGTAATATGTCTGAGGTCACAACTAAATTAGGTAACATTATCACATTCTGCATTTTAAAATTGTGAAATTTATTTGGGATAGCTCCTGATACATTATTCAGTGCATGTGCACAATACAACTGCACAATTTGTTAAAACAGGCTAACTTACCTTATCATACTGACAAACAACAACATTGTCTGTGTCGAACAGATCAGTAGGATCATCATCGCTCACATCGTCTTCAGAATTTAATGGTTCCTGCAACAAAACCCACCATATTACATTTGCTTAGTGTTAAGGGGTGAAGTTACTTTTAATATGCTCGCATAACCATAACCTAATACATGGAAATTAAAGTCGTCAGTGCGACAATCTATGGATAAGGATGGAAAGAGGTGGGGCTTACTTAAACATAAACATTCAAACACATTCACTTTCAGGGAGGCGTATCTTTTAGAAACTGACTTATGCATATGCGATGCACGTTTTCCCCAGATATTTTCCTTACATTGACTCACGAAATAACCGACCAATTTTACCTTCACCCTACACACATGGTTTATCCTTTAAGCTTTACGAATCTGACTTAGAAACAACTGATGAGCACTGGTTATCACACGAGAACAACTAGCTCAACGGAAACGCACACAAAACAGAATGGTATTATCAGCATGAAGGAGTTTTGCTTTCTTTACCGTTGATACTTATAATATGGGAACTAAATCAAGAAAATTATTTTTATACCATAATTAATGTATTTTGCAGAGAACAAAATTACGTGATTGTAGGAAATTATAATTTTAACGGGGATTATGTTTAATAATAGACGGATCTAACTGTTACAGGACAAGCAGTCCACATTTAAAGTCTTTGTTACCTAATAGTTGTCCTTTTTTTTACACACATATATTTTTAAAACAGTAATTAGATGAGAAAAGTAATGACAAGTTTACTGTTACGCATATTTCTGCTGAAGGTGTGATGTGCCGTGAAACAAAGGCTTTCTACGTTTAAATACTGTACGTCCTACGGTTGTACTTATTTCTGCAGCGCTGAGACAGTAACTGCCAACCTTGACGAGTTACGAGGTCCCGTTATCTGATGTGGCCCAGCATGGCGTCAAGGAGGAAGCGCTTCGCTGGGAAGTAAAATGGTTCGAGTTACTAATACAACGCCCATCGGATTTCATCACAGCCGAACATCACAAATATCAACCGAGTGTCAAGGCACGTAGCCGAGTTATTGTTTCCATTCCGGCGCAACTTTAGTGGTTCAGCGATGTAAATTATTAATTCGCGAAACACGAAAGGTGATTGTTAGGTGCGAATATTTGTTGTGCACTTTCAGTAGCTCAATGTCTACTGTAAGAAAACTTGACGAGTGATGAGTCTATCTTTGTTGACTCGACTCAACTTTTCGAGACTCAACCCATCACTAAAAAAAAGGCATGTTTAAAGAATTCTACATACTACAACCTTTGCGGAGCAGTCAACATGCATGAGACGAAGGGAGGTCAATGCCTCTACACGCATAATACACCAATTGTATCCAGCCAGTCTGCACAGCAGATGAAGAAAGACAATGTGTGGTTGGGAAGGCAAATAAATTTACAGCCGGAGGAAAAGGAGATATGCCGCAAAAACCAACCAACAATATCCACAATGTTTCTAATATGCAAAAATCCAGACGAGGATATACTGTGGATCAAACCTGGATTCCTGTAGTCAGAGGTCAGCGAGCTGATAGAACAGCTATAGGCCACTTATTAGTCCTCTAAGATATACTGTTGATTCTTGATTATTCGTTTTTCAGCGGACTAACAAGACAAAACGAAGAATGCCGGGAAACAATGGATGCGAACTTGGATTTTAGACCTGAGAAGTATCGTGCATAACCTCAAAATGCATTTTTGTTTAAACAGACAGCCTAAAGATGTCATTAAAACAACATATTCAAGTCTATTTATGATTAAATATTCACTTTAAATTAAAAACTTCAAGTTTTGAAATTGAGAGAGATTTTATTTTTGTTTATATTAATATTTTCGATCAGTGTTCCTTCGTCGGTCGAGCCATGTTCAATCCCTCGGTTAAAATTACCACAACTGATTCATTTGCAAATTTTTTTTGCCAATCAATACTTGGCAAGTAATGTTAGGCAAAAACTGTCGCAAATAAATCAGTTGTGGTAATTTTAACCAAGGATTGAACGTGGCTTTTCAAACCTTCACAATTCCACCCAAACGCGCAGCCGACAGCTTCCGATAATAATCAAGCCCGTCAAAATACTGCCACGGCTCTAACCTCATTTCAAATTCAGTTTGCAATAACAAGGCCATAGATAGTTGAATAGAGTCAGAGATTATGTGATTCGTTTTCATTGTCGCCAACCTATGAGTGCAGTATAAACACATAAGAATACAAAATGGTGTCTCATTGTTGCCAACCTATGAATGCAGTAAAGACTTGGGAAGAAGAAGAATGGTTGCGGAATGTAAACAATACTATTGATTGCATCAGTTAAAGACTGTTACAGGGAAACAGAATAAACATGATCGCAGCAATGAGTTTCACTGTATTTGGGAAGTAGAGTGCAAAAAACTACATGGAAGTTAATGTTTTTTTAAACAAATAAATGACAAATGGTCAGTAGTATTTTAAGACTGAGTGCCAAAGCATTTAACTACAATGTACACTATTGTCTTAATTAACCAAATCACAATTGTAAGAATTTCCAGATTAACCACATTCTGATGCAGTGAAAAATGAAATTTTGATTACAGCATTTTGCAGATGCTACATCTGATTTTTACCCTTAATTATGAATTAATTATTTGGAAAATGTTTGCAACATTCAGTTTACATAATTATAATAATTTTTAATTTAAATATGTACATACATAATAAAACAAGCAGGTAGGTGCACTTATGCAAAACAATGAAAGAGAAAAATAGGTAGGTACAGAAGACCTTGTTGAATAGACAGGTTATGTTCCCGGGACGTGTCCATTTTGCCACAGTCGGGTAATCAAATCACATTTCCCCATTTTCGATTCCTCAATCATGCAGAAAAATTCTACATTTCGCATCTCGTGTATAAAAAGGTAAGTTAAAAAATTGAAGGGTAAATTTTTTTTTTACTTTAAAACACAATTTTTTTTAATGTATGTATGTACATACGCAGTATTAAAGCACCTATGTTTCCGGTTTACTAAATAACCCTTGATCCTATCAAATTTTAATAAATGCGACTCAAGTGTATTTAAAAGGCTGCAGCCGCTATCACCAGAATGTTGCCATGAAAGTGAACTTATTTTCTGGTGGCCGACGACGCTTAATGCAGACTTTAATCAAATTCTAACCACATGACACCACGTAGTTACAATTTTCATCATTCGGACTTGCGTGCTATTTCTTATTGTTTTATACATTATGTACGTATATAGAACAGTCGCCGATCTGTGTCTGTTTAATGCAGCTCATTGCTGTGTCAAGACTGTGCCGTCGCGACAGCTGTAAAGATGGCACAGGCCTTGCGACTTCGTGTTCTCTGTGGTCGTACGTCGCATGCAACACGTAGCCTACAGGAGTACGAAGGGACAGCGAACACGTGCATGTGATACTGTATCAGCTGATAGTGTTATCGCTTTATGGTCAGTCCCCTGTTTTTACAGAATGCATTTTCCCCCTTCTTTAAGGACGCGTACATTGAAAAGAATGAAGTTATAGTTCATGCGGATTACCTTTGGTACAATGTACGTACAGCTTGTGCAACATAATCTACAGATAACTCTAGTTTCCAAGACCTTCGAAATAGCGACCCTCTCGAAAAAGAAAAAAACAACCCTTCTCCTGAGAGCCATGAAAGTTCTTAGAATCTAGAGTTTATCGTACCATTGCAGAACATATACATGTACTTGCATATATCCTGTCGATAGAGCATTTCATTACCGTTGAATGTGCAATTCTACTGTTGCTTCATTGGAACTCATTTCATTAACGAAAAATATTTAGCCGGGAGCTTGACTATCCAAATTTGAACGAAATCCACACTTTCAACACCCACACCCTAACAGAAAAAACAAGATCCATAACACATTGTAAAACTAGTCGGGTTTTTTTTTCCAGTTATACTGCCTAATACACACTTTCTGTACAAAAATAAGCGAATAAAATTAATACACAAGGTGAATTCCCATCCTGCTATAGGCAGATTTCATCCACAAGAAATTTTTTTGTTCATGCCCAAATCATTTTGAAACTAAATTCGACAATCCAAAAATTAAGTTAAAACCACTCAAGTATCAAGTATTGATGAATAATGGGGTGGAATCCATAATGATACACCATATGCAGAGACTTCATGATTTTAGAAGCTCCAGTTACTGCAGCAAACTCAGGACGAGCCAGAAAAACATTCAAGAACAGTTTGTGTATACAATCTACAATTAGTCAATCAATTTTTGAGACAACTTGTACATTACAAACTAATTAAGAGTCCCAATGCCTGCTGCCGCCACTGATTTGCTGTTCCTACGTAGTAGTTAGTTATGCATTATTCATAAGTACTGTAAGTAGTTGATACGGCGTGGGGAAATGTAACATGAAACGAATTCATCTAAAATTCTGATTACATGTAACAAAAATTTTTTGTTAGTACTAATTTCTTTAATTGATAATTTCCATATTTTTTTACAGGAGTTTGTTTATTGGGTGTTGGATGTGACAATTTGACCCTACTACAAAAGGCACCTTAATTTTAGTTCAGACATTCTGACAAATTGACAGGGATCTTACATTCAGTAATGTGTTAAAACTGATTAAAAGATCTCTGAGAGGGAAAAGAGATAGAGCAGGGACAGGAAATGACCAGTCTACGGAAGATGTAAATGAGCGACTTACATACACCTCCTCGACTCCTCCTTCAGCTTCATCCTCGTTCTCTTCCTCGTCCTTATCATCATTATCGTCATCGTCATCGAGGTCCTCCTCGTCCTCCTCATCCTCTTCCTCCTCCTCGGAGGTGTCCTCCGTGCCGTCCAACTGCCGGATGCCGCGGTTGGCGGAGTTGTCGGAGGACATGGCGCCCTGGAGGGCCGCCGTCACGTGCTGCTGCAGGAGGGAGCACGCCACTTGCTGCGGCAGGGCCATCGTGGCGGAGATCACCGGCCCCGTCAGAACCGAGTGCAGAGTATTACCTGCAACGCACACATTCTCCTCATGAAGATTGAACTTGCACGGTGGTAGCGCAGCGGACCCGGGTTGATTCCCAGCCCGGCCGTCTGAGCACATGATTCCATTTCTAATGACCCTGCTTGTTGACAAGACACTGCATCACCACAAAAATCAAACCTGATTAACACCGCTGACAAATACATATGGAAATCTAAAAAACTCCGGCTACTACTCAACCAAACGATCTGCGCATCCAGGAAAAGGTGAGACCAGAGTGCTAGCGTAACTGCTGAAAGGGGACGATCAACTCGGGGAAGGAGAAATCTATGCCCGTCAGCCTTCAACGCAAGCACACGTGCATCTGCTAGCACACACCCTGGATTCAGCCCCAAACTACAGTGAAAGGTTAGCATTGAGCCACGAATTAATGGTGATGGCTACACTGGCCACTTGCAGCCGAGTCATTTCATCCCTTCCCAAACTGAGAGACTATGGAGAAGGAAGGGGAAGTACCACCTTGTGTAGTTCACGTACTTTCACTATGTACGCTCTCCTCTGCGAGTAGTAACTAAAATAATTCTCCTCATACCAATTATATTAGGTAGTTTGATGTTGCTACACTCACTCTACGTGTAAGTTACACAGTGAACTGGTTGTTTTTCCTGGGCAGTATTTACGTGATGGTGCAGGATACTCATTAAGACCCCATGGCCAACCCCCAAAACGTTTTCGCCAACTAATTTTTAATACAATTTTTTTTATTAATAATTTTTGGGAGTCGAATGAGTTTTTAGGCTAAACTATGCATAATTCTGTTATCACAGGTTCCAATCCTTTTAGATTAATTAAGTCTTTCGGACTACCAGTTTCCACTAAACACCATAACGTTACGATTTTTTTTTTTGGGGGGGTTCAACATGTTATCAAATGTGGAACGTACTTTTAAAAAGTAGAGGGCACACTATTGGCAAATGTTTCCAAAACAATTTTCACCCCTTGTTTCACCAACTGGCACAATTTTCAACTTAGTCTCACATATAGGTTTTGACAGGGGTAGACACACTAAAGTACAAATTACTTGCATTTGTAATAAGTTGAAATAAAATAAAAATTACAAGTTTGCTTTCCTAGATCATGAATTGAAGCGCAAACAGGACGACGGCAGAGAGAGAGGGGGAGAGAGGGTGGAGAAGGGGGAGAGTGGGGGAGTGGGGA
>NQII01004808.1:157337-173705 GCA_002778355.1 Clitarchus hookeri | reverse complement strand
GGGGGGGGGGGGATGGGAGACCGCCAGCAGGTGGTTTGACCCCCCCCCCTCCCTCATTCTATGTTGCGGTTAGTCACTAGTTCAGTTTGTAATGAGTACAACTTATGGCAAACTCAACGAGTCATTCTTTTCCAAATATAATATTTTAATAAGTTGTATTTTAGATTTCATGTAAAATGTTTATAAAATTTAGATTTGGAATGTTTTGTTTTTACGACACACTTTATATTGCCTTTAGAAGCCAAATTTCAAAATTGTGTTTTAAATATTCGTTAACTCGTGTTGTTTTAAACCTTGGCATACATGAAAATAAGTGTAACATTCACACACAATTATACAACACACATTTCAAGAGAGTGTTAATGTGGGTTTGGTTAGAGGAAGTTTCAGATTTGCCCCTCGCTTACTCCGTAAACAAGAAGTCTGAGCCTTCAGTCGGCGGGAGGCAATGTGGAACGCTACAGACTGGCAACATATCTGCAGCTGTGAATTATGCGTTTCTTTGGGAAAAGATAATAACTTAGCCAAACTTTACAAACAGGTGAACGGTACAATAACTGCCTCAATTTACACGTACCCTACTAGCAGCGAGATGGTTTGAGGAGCCACTGCTTATGATCATCATGTGCTAATTCTTTAAGAAAATTAAATATTTATTACACAATTTCTATACCTTCCTTCTTAAAATGCAACTTATAATTAAGGTAAAACCTCTTCAAAACAAACTTAAGTTTCCCATTTTCACGAACAGTACAAAAGTATTGTACCTTGCAAACATGAGAGTCACACTGACAATTTCAGAGAGTTTTACTAGATTATAAAAATGTATAAAAGGAAGGGCATTCCAAGTACTCTCAGTCTCGCTGCCTCGTGCAGCTGGCCTAGCCAACGAGATGTCGCGATTGCGGAACCGCGCGGATAATGTGTCGTCGTCCTTTGTGTGCGCGCGCGCTGACAAGTACTAGACTGTGTGTACTTGAATTTCTGCCCTTTTATAAATTTTTGGTAGCCCAGCGGACTCCTTGCAACATTTACTATTTTGTAAGTATAATTATAAGCATATTGTAGGCCTAATATAACACATTTATACTTCTAACAAAAGAAATGTCTTTTTTTTAATGAATTATCTCTTAGGAGGAAAGATTCCCTTCAAATCTACACCTCTCAAAGTAAAAGATGTCACCCATATAATTAAAGCAAATACGTGAAACTACAAATTTGCAAATGATTACTTAACATTCTCCATTACAGATATTTTCTGAATTTTTGTCTGCAAGTGAAAAAATCTCTTATTATTCCATTATTAACACTTGATTTCTTTAATCCCTAAGTATTTGACCAGACGCCATGAGATTGATGGAATGACGACATGAGGGACACCGCATGCACAGCGGTGTGCTGAAGGCATCCTACGGCACCAGGTGCAACGCTTCTTCCTGGCAAAATGCACAGATATCAGATCCATTAAGGTGGCAGGCCGCCTGGGTAGGCCGCCGCACGGTGTGCAGAGCTCCAGCAGAAAACGTTTTATCACAAAACCGTCCAACGTGTTGGTCTGCTTACGATTAGCATTTAAGAAACGTTACACGTTTTGTATAAGTTTATCAGTTTCTCCATTTCTCTATAAAGCATATTTTTGTGTTTTTGTAGTAGTGAAAATAGCTCAAACGGGCGGTTTCAGTCATTTTTAGGCATGAATATTCCGGTACAAAACATTAAAAAAGGAATAGGGACATGTATCAAACCTTCATTTTTATTATTATGTCATGAAGTAGCAGGGCCTCCGCTGAAAGACTCAGAGGCACGTTATCGACGGCAAGACTGCACGCCAGTTCAGTGCTTTGCGCGTAGAGGCGATAAGAGAGTTGAAGCGCATATTTCTGTCACCTCTAGCGCTCCCACGCTTCTAGGCCTCCGACGTGCAAAATTCCTTCTACCAGGCGGCCACCTTAAGACGATGCTCATCTAGAAACTTCTGGCTTTCCAGAAGTGTTTATGATGTGTTTCAACATTTCCATGGCGTGAATATTCAGAATTAGTAGCAACTCGCATGCGTTTTTTCTTTTTTCTAGGAGCACGGAGAATAGACCCCATTAGTTTTATAGTTTCCATTATCAGTATTGAACTAATTAGCACTGGAACTTTCTTTATAACGAGAATACTAACATTCATGGTGGTTCGACTTTTGAGTGAAGTTTAAACATTCTTACAATGCTAATGACTATATACTTTTTCTTAAAATTTGCTTATGTCAATGAGCATACCACTATCTGCAACAGTTTCACTGTAACAACTAATTTGAACACCATTAACCGTCAATGAAATAATTTGGAGTACAGTGGAGAGGTTTATAGGGCTCTCGATAAAGCCTTGAAAGCAGACGAGGGTGAAGCGAGGTGAGTACGTGGCAACGGGAATGCAAGAGTGGGGGAAACGGCACGCCCAAAGAAAACCCACCAACCAGCAGCATTGTCCAGCACGACTGCCACACGTGAAACTTCAGGTGTGGCGGCACTGTCTGCCTTGGTGCGAGGCAGGTGCGCAAACTGTGGCTCAATAAAATAATTTGGAGAACATTTAACAGAATTAATGTATTTAATAAATATAGTTCTCACGTGATATAGTTTTTGAATTATTATGTATAGTCTTTGAAAAATCATCCTACATATGACATGCTTGGTTTTTCCTAATTATGTTATGTATTAAGAGTATTTTATACTTTTTTAAAACAAAAAACAACATTTACGTAACTAAGTCTTAGTTAAAATTAAAATGTAATTTATATTTTATCGATTAATTATATTTAATTTATAAGTAATATGAATAAAAACAATGAGATAATAGGTGCATTAGAAATGTCTAGTAATAAATAGTTCATATGCCAAATATTATTACACTGAGTGTGAATGAATTCAGTGCGTTGTCACTTTGGTGTAGTTTTGTGTGAGACGGAGGAATATACTGGAAGTGGAACTTTAGCAGGGCTTCAGAAAAGTTGGAAGTAAGGATGAACGGACTATGCATGTCTTCATTTCTAGTTCACCTTTGTTTTTCCTAAATGCGGAGAATTTTCATGAATGAACATAATCATGTTTTCTTTCAACGACTAGCACTCAAGGACAAAATCAGTAATTTGCCAAAACATTCTCCACTTTAAATTTACTAGATATAATCAGCATAACCAAACCAGTATCATTATAAACATACTTTTTTTTCCCTCTGCTATCTGCCTGGCAAACAAATTTTCAATAGAGTTCAATGAAACGTTTGGGAAAATGTAAAGTTACATTTAATTTATTGTTAACTTTAATAAGAGGAACACACTACCAAAAATATTATTAACTGTATTTCACTACTGTGTATATGGCAAGAAAACTTACACTTAAAATAAAACTTTTTTACATGTACCAGCTTTCTTTATGAATTTATATTCACTTTACCTATAAATACACTACAAATACCATCCTCCATAATGCAGAAAATGCAAGTGACAGAAGAAACACAGCTCATTGAAGATTTTTTTCCCCGCAAAATTTCTAATACATAGTACAGCTAAGCAAAAGTAAGCTTAAAAAAATTGCTGTAGAAATGCATGCATTTCCCCCTTTTTGATACTGCATTAAATCACCGTACGGAATAAGGTTGTTTCGAAATGCACAGAACATATTGAAGACTTATCAACATACATGAAAACAACACAGTACCCGATGACATTAATATCTACTAACATTTAACGACAACTTTTAGCATTTCAAAAGTGATAAGTATTCAAAGACGTGAATTTTAATTTGCAATTAAGTCTGTTCATAAAAGTGAATAGTATTCCCAACTGACGACACTCCAGAAAATTTAAATACCGTGAAAACAAATGCATACAATTCACCAACAAATACGTTATACAATTCCCAAATTTGTTTAGCCTCTACGAGAAACTGCATTACTGACATTAACGGAAGAACATAGCAAGCACAAGAGCAGCAATGATAGAGTGTTAGCGCCACCAGCCCTCGTCACCATAGTACAGAATGTATTGTGCGTCACCTGTTGGGATGAGCACAGTAGAGGCACCCCCTTTCTTAGAGTTAGCGCCTCCTGTAAAACACGCAACACAAGTCACTGCAACATCAACAACTTGGAGGATGATCGCAGCCATCCACAGAAAACACCAACACACTTATCGCACCCACGTGCTCACAGATTACAAAACGCTGCTGGGTTTGTATAGTCCATTCACGGTTTCTTCACACTTTTGAATCTAACTTCTGAAAAATCAACCCATGTGTGAAGTGCTTGATTTTCCCTAAATATCTGTTGTATCACAAGTATTTTATACTTGTGTCAACATAAAATACCTTATTTTTTATTAAATTCATTTTATCTATAAATTATATTATTTCATTTATGATTAGTGAGGATAAAAAGGGAGAAAATAGGCATATTGGCAATGCCCAGTAAGAAATAGTTCTTATGCAAAATACGATTACACTGAGTGCGCACGAATGCAGTACGTTGTCCCTTTGGTGTAATTTTCTAGACTTGGTTAAGCTGTGTTTGTGCGAGACGGAGGAATTTCCTGGAAATAGAACTCAAGCAGGGCTTCAGAAAAGTTGGAAGTAACCGTGAACGGAGTATACATGCACTTTCTTGTTTACAATAAATAAATAATAGAATTAAAAAAATTAACAAAAAAAAAAACAGTATTCTTTTTAAATTTCATCAATAGACATGAAGTACAATTCCCTCATAATATACTTATCAACATACCCACCAAATGACTGTATAAGATCATACTGGAAATTATTTGTTGCATTTACCAGAAAAAAAGGTACATATCTTATTTACATAAATAATTGTGCATTCTGTAGAGATGACTTAGTGGCAGTGAATGATGGTGAGCAGAAACATTCAAGGATGATATGCAAACGAAGAACAGCGTGATGGTGTGTGCACCATGTCATGCAAGCTGTCGCCATCACTCTTCGTATGCTTAAAACTGCAAATGTGGTCTGAAACATGCGATACTCGCCAGGCATGATCAATGAATGATAAGACACGCCAACAAGATGCGAGAGAGAGCTGTACAAACAGCTGACAGAGTTTGAGAGAGCCAAATAATACAGCTGCGAGAGACTAAGTGACAGACTATCACAGAATTTCATTGAATGCCCCGCATTACGTTGGAAATATCCTGCGCAGTCACCAGCGACTGCACGGAAGTTGCGAGCTCCACACGTCATAAGCTCAAGCAAGGCAGGCACTCCTCAGGTGAAGGCTGCTCGCCTCCCACCAAGGTGTGAACTGGGTTCGATCCCCGACCGGGTCACTCGCCGAGTTTCGCAAGCGGGAATCGTGCCAGACTATGTCGCCGGTCAGCGGGTTTCCTCGGGGATCTCCCATTTCCCCCGCCCCTGCGTTCTGGCTCCGCTCCATTCTCACCTCATTTCACCCTCGTCGGCTCTCAAGACCTCGTTGTTAAGAGCCGCCCAAATCTCTCGACTCGACTAAAGATAAGGGGCGAGGGTCAGTGTTCAGCGGGTGTGGTGGCAAGGGCCTTCATTTCAATAAATGGACTAGTTTAAATCTCATAACCGGGACTAGTTATTGTATCCCCGCGACCCCATCTCATACCAGCACACTGCCTGTAGAGTTCGCCCATCTCAGCGACCGGTGCTCGCTCAACCCAACAGAGGGGCGGACCCTCGTCAGCGACTGAAGGCGCATGAAATGAGGAACCGCTACAGCGCACGCAGGTAAGGCGGCTGCTTGTGAAAGCCAGGCTCCCTCCATCGTCACCTCTGGGGGATTACTACAAGCGCCTAGGTGTGGCAGCACAAACTGTCCTGGGGCTTCTGTTGTGCAACATACCTATCCGGATGTCGAAACTACCCTTGAGGAACCAGCCTGGGAAGACTCTCCGATTCTAACAGACAACCTGGGGGAGATGCGCTCCGATGGTAAGGATTGCGACAGGACTAGGCAGAAGCAAGCCAACAACAACACACACTAGTTTTGACATACTGATAAATGCAAGGTAACAAAATGTTTACCAAAACTAGTATACAATTTAACTGCATTTATAAAGAGCACAGTAATATTCAAATAATAGATACTCATTTCATACGTGGAATCCATTTAAATCAGGTACATTTTCTGATCCAAAATGTTGATGTGAATGATACATCAGTATTTTTCAAGTGTGTACAAATTTTCATTTTTAGAGTGCATGCAAAGATGCAGTTTTTAAAAATCCACAAATTCTGCCACTTCACCTTATAAAAACTTTGAAAATATTTTTTTTTATTTACAAACTCCTTACTGTCCAATTTTACTAACCAAAATGTGATAATTAGTTCCTGCAATATTCAGACAACCATTGACAAAACAAGAAATATTAAGGCCACGGGAATAATCTAATCTGTACTGTTTGAAACAAATTCTGCATTATTATTCATCAATTGATTACATATATCAGCTAAATGAAAATACAACAAGGAAAACTATAAGTTACCAATCGTCAACATGAAAAGAAATAGCAAGTACAAAAACAATGCTGATGTAGTCCTTTTTTCACAGATTTACACAAAAATTTATGCTGAAAATCCACCATCCCTTGTACCTAATATCCTTTCATGAATTTCAAAAAATTGCAAATTAATTTTTTTTTTAATATTGGTTGTACGGATTTAGTAACTAACAAAATAATGTTTTTAGCGCAAATTAAAATTTAACAAGTGGCTCTGGTTAAAACTACATTTTTCAATGCCCATCAATGTTTCTCCCAGACACAAATACTGTCGGAAGATGTTTGCTTACTTAATCTTCTACTCATTGTCAACATACTCATTCATTCTTACATATCTAGACACAGGGAGCTGGGTATCCGATTCCTGCTGTTTTTATTTTTAAAGATACATCTACAACAAAAACCTTTAACAAATAAAACAAATGTGTGTACACTTTGAAAGATGTGGTACAGGGAATCACCCACGTAGACACTGTAAATTTCACCAAATGGTTGGCATTAATAAATTGTTAAATTTAGTGTATAGTTTAAACAAATGCCATTGCTAGTCGTCGATTAACACACTACTTCATGTGAATTGAAGTCTATCATAATTTTTTGCATTTACGAGGGCTGGAGTTATGCTGTTTCATTAACACACACAGTTGAATTTACATATCTTTGAGGTATAATAGATATAAGTTTTCCGCAGTACTTTTACACGCTGGGTAATATACACAGTTTTTATACTCACTCCTCATTGTGACACCAGAGAAACATGTGTGTAGATAACGCAGTCTCACAAAGTAATGTAAACGTACTGTGAAGGACATCACAGAATACGTAACGAGTTATGGTAAGAGTGGTAATGAAATTAACTGTGAACAGACGAGGACATTAAGCGTAGTTAACCTTGGAAATATACTGGCAGTAAATTACTAGCAGTGTGCCCAGTGTTATCAATGAACTCGAGAGAGAGAGAGTGCTGGGTAACTCGTATTGTCAAAAATAATCTTCGAAAGTGGCACTCAGTACATTGGTGTTGCGAAAAATTCCGTACCGAGGGTCAGTAACCTACTTAACATTGGCTTTAAATGCACATCCAATGCAGTACTTAAACTCAACAACACACCTACATAAGGCAGCCAACATTTGTTTTAAAACACTTAAACACGCATATTTATGCCTACAATAAATATTAGTACATCAGTTGAAAAAGCACATTTTCTAAGGGCATTGCTTTGTGCGTGTTCCAAAACATGTATTGCTATACTACTGTTGACAGATTCATTTCTGTAACAGCCCGCAAGGAAAAAAAATTATTACTTATTTATTGCCGGCAGTCACTAGTGAAACATAGCAAACGAGGTAGAGTTGTAGTACTTCCATAAAACTTCATAAATTATTATTTATGCATTGCCATGCAAAATTTTTTGTTGAACATTCGTAAATGGAACTTAATGGTGAAAATCCAAGATGACTGGAACCGTTGTTAGTCAAAGATTTTTTTTACATCCCTGTAAGGAATTATAATTATTAAAAATATGTGCTTCCAAAACAGCAAAAGGAAAAAAGGCAATTATAAGTCACAACTAACAAATATTTCCAACAAAAATTTAAAACACATGAAAATATTGAAATCAAGGTTTCAAAGGNCTCAACTCTGGAAAAAAAAAAAAAAAAAAGTTAAATCAGCACAATTTTACGTTTGTATTATCATTGCGTCAGAACAATAGACCTCTGGGCAAAAAGAAGCAACAAGTTACATAACGTATTTCACCGCGAAATCTGCTGTTTTCCACTCGGAAAAACTCGCAAAACAATAGCGTAAAACTGGGTCGAAGATCAGCTGATAAGAGGCTGATGAGTGCGCTTAACAATAACAGACCGCCTCCAAGTTGGTGAGATGTCAACACACATCTCTCATTAAACCCACTCACTATCCAAAGTAAATAACAAAAGAAAAAAAAAGGTCCTCCCTAATAAAAATAATGAACAGGCAGTTCTCTACTTTCGTAATGACTCCACAAGTTGATTGACCAGGAACACACCATTTTTACATAGTCTTGCTCCTTACTGCATGTGTACCAACACTGGGCTGATACAATAATTAAATGTGTGCAAAATTACTGAGCATACAATGTCTATTTCTACTTAATAAAAATGTTACATGTATACAAATATTGGGGGTACTGAATGACTTTGCTTTCTGTGAAAAAAAACCTGCAAATAAATTCCTCTACTTTTATACACTTTCATAAAACAAATTATGTGTGAAAATTAAGTACTGCCTGTAAACACTCGGGGCAAAAACTCCAAGCAGGCACAGGGTAGAGTGGGTGCAGTGATCAGATCATTTTCTTCTCAGTGAACCACGTCCTATTCCCAGACGAATCAACTCTGGACGTCTACAAGCAGGAAAGCATGGCGTACGTTACCACTGGTCTGTTTTATAGGGGTGCTTCTGTCTACCTACCCACTGCTTTCTGTCAAAGCTCAAACGTCATCTCACTTTACCTACACAGGTACTAGATATCTCGGCTAAGTGCTGACCAAAAATGTCTCGTACTCTCAAGCAAAGCAGACTGGTAAACACAAGAAATGCTAGCCAAAATTCATAGCAGCCTGTGCCACACATCACAAAAATATATTAAACGTGAGGTAACCTAACACGTTTGCAACTGCCAAAATCAAGGCACTTTATACGGAGGAGGAAGTACAAAACTAAACCTAAACAATACGAGTAGAAGGCCATTTATTTGCATCAACTAAACATTTGAGCACAAAGTGTTATTACTTATTACTCATGTTTCACCAGCTATTCGGCAAAGCTGCTGATGAAGGTGGTAAAGAGGACAGGGGAAGGCCTTCAGTGTTGCATACAGGCACTCCGCCTGCTCAAGAGAGACGCATTGAACAAATTTCTTTCAAGGCCATATGCAAGTGTGAATTATGGTTACACACGTGTGCATTAACTTCTTAATGGCATAAAATAATTAATGGAATTTTAACAAAATTTCAGGCACAACATCAAATACAATGCACGAGTATCAGGTGCAGTAACACAATGGTTACAAACTTTATGCATGAATTCCTAGCAAACGGTGGGGTTTAGCGTGATAAAACAAGATGACCTTTTTCGTCAATATTAACATGCTCTTTAATAATTCATCCGTTCACCGGCACATTATCCTTGATACCACTGTTCCATTTCAAATACTTTCTGCAAAATTTACAATAAATAACTGGGTACAATAAAGATAAGGAAAATCCAAGGAGGCGTGGCTCACCGAGGTAGAGAAAGACTTGCTAGAAGTGGGGATAACACAGGAGGATATCCAGAAACATATTCCGCTCAAGAAGAAACTCCAAGAGCACAGTGGTTTCCAAGAAATGGCGAAACTAAAAACTGGCAAAACATGGACTGAAGCGAGGAAGGAACAGCATAGGATACGAATGCGGGGAATACTGGGTGAAAGTTAAAGCCCAGGCGCCAGGGAAAGGAAAAGGACAGTTGAAATAGCGTGGTCCGTAGATGGCAGATAAAAAAAAAACATCTGGTTCCGCACCATCTTAAAGAGGACTTGTACTAACTACCCTTACAGAGCATTGTAGACCATATGCTGCATATGCGTTTTCGACGTAATTTTTTTTATAAGGAATATGCAAGCGGAATTTGTCTGCGTTTTTCAGACTCATCCTGTATACACATATAAAATTTGTTAAATGCTAATTCTTAAGCATGCATGCACGCACTCCATGTGCGCACACTCACACAAACCAATAAACACACGTGTGTGCATTTTCACACGCAAAAGATACACCATGTCAGTGCAACGCCACCATATCCAACTTGCATTTGACCAGAGACAAAGCCTGTTTCAGGTACAAGGCAAGTGCACACACGATGCCCACCACTTCATTACACGACCCGTCAATTACCCAGAATGTTGTGTGATCCAGTTGGGGCACAACCATACCCACCCATACACTATACCCCTATCTAGCCTACTGTCGGAGCAGTCAACTGCTCAAAACTGCGACTCAAATAAAGAGGAAGGGGTACATTCGAAAGCAGACTACCAAAAAAATTATGATCTGTTCTTATAAAAAAAATCCCCAGATTTTCTGACGACTTAGGCAGACAGCCACCATAAGCAGCCTTTCCCCCACCTCATGTTCAGAGAGCACGTCGTCATACCTGCCATCACAGTTAGGGTGTCCGTCAAACAGTGGGCTGTGGAATATCCTTGCTTGGTGTCTGCTAGACATGTCCAGGGCAATCCTCCTCACCCGTGCGCGAGGGGATCAAAGAGGCCAACACAGCAACAGTGCTCAGAGTGGGAAGGGATGGACAGAGGAAACAGCTGCCTGCGAAGGAGGGGCAGGGGGTTCTAAGAAAGGCTGGGCGTTCCCCACAATGGTATGTAACAAAAACACCTCCCCACCACCATCATGAGGAAGCAGGTTGCACATATTTTGACGTGTAATGGAAAAGGCTGGACCATGAGAAGATGGGACATTGTCTCAGAGAACCCATGAGCGTGTGGTATCACCATGCTCACATGCGTGCGCACACACACACACACACGTGGAAAGGTTGCTTTACAATAACAAACACGATGTTGCTCACCTCCTTTGACAAGGGCATTCCTGTCCTTGAGCATGAGCGGAGGCTGAGGTTCCAAAGGCCCCACGTTCAGCTCCACTGCCTTTGTGTTCATCAGCTTTGTCTCCCAGATTTGTTTCAATTCCTGCAGCACCTGCTCGTCGACGCCTTCGTCGAGGAAGGAGTCCCTCACGCCCATTATCACATCTTCCATCACGCTGTTGTACAACTTCAACTGTAACAAATTACAGGCCATGTTGACAAGCTCATCCTCACAGTAGCAAATGTATTTTGATGTACAGTAGACCACATTTAACTGACGACGAGTCCTTGCAAGGTTGTAACTATCTTTTCTCTATCAATATTATGTTCACTAACTTTAGTGTATGAAAGGAACTTTTTTTTTACTTTTACAAAGTTACATGTTTTCAATTTCGTATTGAAATGTTCATACATACCATCAGCAATGTGCCACTTTGTCTCGAGCTCTTGAATATTTTCAGTCCGTGTATGTTATTTAGAAAAATGTAAAGGTTCTGCATATAAATATAGGTGTGATTCCTCTCACTGGAGTATGATACGTACATCAATTTTATTTTTACAGATCTCTCCCATGGAAAACATTTTGCAAATGAGGTAATTTGTTTACAAACTGGATGATCCAATATTTTTCTCACAAGAGAAATTATTAAATCTAGGGTAAAATCCACACCACGTTTAGGTTTTCCCATTGGAATATTCCAAAATTAAGTATTCGAAAAATTTAATTATGAAGAGTTCAAATAAACTATGATCTGGTCAACCAGAAACAAGCTACCAATTGTGTAAATTGAACTGTGTAAAAAAATGTATATTACTATTAATGCTGTAACAACTACAAATAGCGTATTCATAAAAAATATTTGCTGGTTCACGTCACTTTCCTTGCCCCGTCCCACTCGAGTGAGCGAAGGAGCACGTGAAGGTCAGAATACGGGAAACGAACTGCGATTTACAAAGGCGAGGCGCTGAATGTGCGAGATAAGCCTATCGTAACTCGTGCACCCCTGACCTTCAGCAGATTGAATTTCTGGGATTATCTTTGAAAGAATGTTGTGGTCATTGCTCTAGCCCCTCTCAGCGAGACTCAGGGTGAGTGGAAGCTTCTAGAGTGGGCCAGTGAGATTACTTGGGCCACGATGGGCCTCCAAGCTAAGTCTGGAGTTTCAAGGATTGCGAGACCTTAGGCGCTAGGTGCGCGAAGATAGCAAAGCGACGAGCCAGCAGAGCGACGAGAGTGACCAGCGGGAGTGAAGTCTCCGGACTGCGAGCATCGGTGCAGTGGAGAGAGAGAGAGACTGACGAGCGGGACTATTGAACTTGATGTGCGAGTGTAAGAAATTTAGAATGATGGTAATAGACAGATTGAGTATTTGTAAAAAAAAAAATGAGTGTGGCTAACCAATGAAGACACTTTGATAAGGACTTTAATTAGAATTGAGATAGACATTAAATATTGCTCTCACTGCAAATCACAAGAATAACCGTGCAAATAATTTAATGTTGTAAATAATACCCGTATAAATCAATTTAACAAAAATAAGTTCTTTTATTTTATATTAGAACCCCCATCCCTCACGAACTCTGATACCCCTCTGGCATCTTGTAACGATATGCAGAAAAAAAGGCTATGTACACAATGCTGGAAAATGAATATNTATTTTATATTAGAACCCCCATCCCTCACGAACTCTGATACCCCTCTGGCATCTTGTAACGATATGCAGAAAAAAAGCTATGTACACAATGCTGGAAAATGAATATACTGCATCCAGTTAATTGTGTGCTGTTTGCCAAATGATGTAATATCGCACATCCACAATGTACCAAGTCTCCTTGAACTGGATAGGCGACTTCTGAGTCATGACACTCGGAACGTACAGATATATGACAACTTAATTTGTTACTGCAAAGGCAAATCAGAACACCATAGGCTATCTATAATATTCAAGTTTAATAATTATCAATTTTTTTTTAAGAAGCTGCATTATATTTTTTTTGCTGTTTTTGAGACTACAAGACATGTGGTTGCAAATGACCCTCCCCAGTGCTTATTATCCTCAAGGCCACATCGGCATCTTTTAAAAGTTCTGCAACTACACAATAAGAATTACACCTGCTGTATTTCTTCACTTCAGTTTCTGAAATATACTGTTTACACATATTACACCTGCATTAGAAACAAAAGACCTAAATGTTTCAAGTTTATTTAAAACTTAACTCCCCTTACCGACACTGCCTTTTTGAAATGTTACCAATATAGTCTATTCACTGCATCTTCACATTTTTTAAATCAAACCTTTGAAGAATAATCGCATGTACAACATGTTTGGCCATTTCCTTAATATGTCGCATATTACAAGTGCTCTATACTCCAATTAACATAAAAGTATCTGAATTTTGGTTAAATTTTACTTACAGTACATCTATAAATTATAATATTTCATTTATAATTAATATTAATAAAAACAGAGAGATATTAAACATGTTGGTATTGCCTAGTAAGAAATAGTTCTCATGCAAAATACTATTAAACTGAGTACGCATGAATGTGGCGCATTCTCTTTCTGGTGTAAGTTTCTCGACATNTTTTACTTACAGTACATCTATAAATTATAATATTTCATTTATAATTAATATTAATAAAAACAGAGAGATATTAAACGTGTTGGTATTGCCTAGTAAGAAATAGCTCTCATGCAAAATACTATTAAACTGAGTACGCATGAATGTGGCGCATTCTCTTTCTGGTGTAAGTTTCTCGACATAGTACGCCTAGTTTGCACGAGGCGGTAAATAGCATGCAAGTAGAACTTTAGCAGGTCTTTGGAAACCGTGCAATTATTTTCACAAATAAGACCTTGAAATAGGAAAGATGATCACATTTTATTCACAACATAAATTTTATTCAATAAGGCAGCAGGTATGCACATGTGTGTTCTTATTTGTGTCAAAATCTGACTCCAGCATAAGGGGTAGCACCGGGACTGTTGAAAAGTTTCTCAAAGCCAGGGGAAAAAATAGTATCTCCCTCCCCTAGGTTAATACAAAAAACCACCAGATCTGTTNGCCTAGCATAAAGTGGGGTGGAACCAACTTTGAAGCTTTCTGCAAATTGTGCCAAAACGAGTCTTCAGTGAAGATAGGGAACATAAAATGATATGCACCGACATGCCCAGTCATGGGATACGGCCTAGTAAACTGCAGCCCTTGCTCTAGCTTGCCGACGTGCAGCTCCACAAGTGGACGAAACACCTGTGGAGAGATGTTGACCCACGCAGTCTTGGATAGCTACACACAGCTCCCTGCTGTCTGTAGGCGCAGGATCTCAGGTGCGAACAGACCTCCCCCACCACGTGCCAGAAACNACGCAGTCTTGGATAGCTACACACAGCTCCCTGCTGTCTGTAGGCGCAGGATCTCAGGTGCGAACAGACCTCCCCCACCACGTGCCAGAAACGCTCGGTGGGGTTCACGCCGAGCGAACGAGGTGGCTACAGCAGTCGTCGAAACTCTCCGGAATGCCCCTCGGACCTATTCTGGACAACTCTGGGCTGATGACGAGGTGCACCAACCTGCTGGAATACCCCATCGTTGTGGGGGTACGTCAAGTCCATGAAGGGCTGCAATGCAATGCAATGCAATGCCACGACCAGCACGCACTCGCGCGACGTCGGACCACAACTGATGCAGGTCTGGGTACTCCCAAGACATAACTGCGTGGTGGCACCATAGACTTATTACTCTTACATACAGTTATCCCATGACTTTGGCACGTAAGTGTATAACAAGCAACTTAAAAAGTTGCACGATAAGTCTAGTTTTTACTCAAATAGAGTGATTCTATGGTTTTCTGTTGGTTAACATCATTGTGGGAGAGTTGCCACGACGACAGCTGATAAGTTACGTATATTTTGTGCTCGTTTTGGTCCTTGGACCACTGCAACTGCACACACAACTGCTCCCTCCGTCCTTTTTTATTGGCGAGGCTTGCATTGTATCGATGATTACTTTCCTCGTAAACTTTATTCCTCACCTATTCTTATTTCTCGTACAACAAAAATCATTTTTTAGGGACCAAGGGATTAAAAATGTATTGCTGTTGCTGTTACAGGGAACAATTTCCTATGCAGAAAATCTGGTATCATAAACCGTTTCAGGTTTAAATGCCCAGCATGAATTATTTTGCCAGATATCCCCAGGTTTTCCCTTGACCATTCACAAAGTCATTCAAGTGGATTATAAATTCAATCAATTCCATATTTCTAAGGTTTTCCCTTTTTTTATAACGTTCACCACAGTGTCTTCAGGCAGCCTGAATACACATGGCTCACTGTTCCTGCTTCACCTACTGAACTGTTAGACCTGACGGTCTATCAACTATCCTCTGCACTGCCACTTTCTCTTTTCCAGAACAATTTTCCTTTTCTCGGCACACAAGCTGATATTGTTTAATGTGCACGTGGGTAGACCACATGAGGATGGTTAAGATAAGGTGATGTAGAAAGAGTAGAATTAAGTTTAATTGGTAACTTAGAATAAATAAGTGGGGTGGGTTAGCTCGCTAGAGTTATAGTGTCTAATTAAGTATGACCGGAGTGTAGGTTATCGGTTAGTTTAAGCAAGGTTTATACTACTCAGGTTAGGACCGAAACAACATTTCTTATGGGNAGGAGTGTAGGTTATCGGTTAGTTTAAGCAAGGTTTATACTACTCAGGTTAGGACCGAAACAACATTTCTTATGGGACAGTTTGGCCCTTATGAAAATTCTCACCACTAGGGTGTTACAACAGGTAACTTTTAATTAAAATTTTTAGCTACATGAATAATAAAAGAGAAACATTTTACTTCGTTATGAAGTTATAAAATAACTGATTTATAATTATTGCAACTATCCTGTTTTTTTTTTATAATGGAGTAATAGAGAAAATCTGTTGCCTTTCAAGCACTAGCGCTTACCTTGTGGCGAAAATTTTCCCTTTACCAAAACTTTTCACATTGATATTCCCCAAAACCTGGTGTTTAAGGGTGTAATTGAATAAGTTGACTATAATAAATAAGATCATGTAGATAGTGTAAACAATTAATTGAAAGAAAAAAAAGTAATAAAAGGCAATGTGAAAAATAAAAATTGTGAGGGGCACGAGCAAGAGTGGGGAATGTGACGGTGGGGAAAGGATGAGGTAGCTTTCACAGGAAACAAGCTGAAAATTGGAA
>NQII01004808.1:79938-157318 GCA_002778355.1 Clitarchus hookeri | reverse complement strand
GGGGGACCCAGATAGAACGGAAGGAATGTAGTGAACAGATAGGAGAATGGTTGTGGGGAAATGTTGAATGGGAAGTTTGTAGAGGTCTTGCCAGTGTCGAGGAGGGATGATGCTAGGGAGAAGTGGAAGGGAAACATTGTAGAGTCGATGAGCAGAAAAGAGAGAGTTGACACAAAGCGGTGTGGAGAGATTTTGGCATCTCTTAACAACGAGGTCTTCAGAGCCGATGAGGGTGAAGCAAGGCGAGTATGGAGCAGCGCTAGAATGCAAGGGCAATGAAAAGGGAGATACCAGAGAAAACCCACCTACCACAGATCCCACAGTAGATGAAGGGAAGCAGGTTGATGCCTAAGGTTCTCCATGAGATATGTTGAGGAAGGCGGACGAGTTTCTTGTGGGCAAATGGGTAGTAGAATGGATTGATGACTTATTCAGGGGACCGAGTGAAAGCGTAAAAGTGGGGGAGGCACGTAATATAGGAGGGGTGNACCGAGTGAAAGCGTAAAAGTGGGGGAGGCACGTAATATAGGAGGGGTGAAATCAGGAGTGCCATTGGAAAGTGTGCTTGGCCCTTTGTTGTTTACCATAATGGCAAATGACATGGGAATAGAGGCAGGCGGGAAAATAAGGTTGTTTGCCGATGATTGTGTTTTGCATGCAAAGGTGGGCGGGCAGAGCAACTTGCAGAATGACAATCAGATACGACAGTTGACAGACAAATAAGATGATTGAAATGTAAGAAAGACTAAGATAGTGAGGTTTGCGAGAGAGATGGTGAAAAGGTGTTAGAAGTTCCGGAAGGGTCTTGAAAGGTTGCAAGGGGGATGGGAGGACGAACTTGCCACCGGGCAGCTGCCCAATAGTAAGTATAGTAATACTAATAATTTACCTTCGACATGAATGAATAACCATTTGGTAGGGGGGAAAACCCTTCTAGTGTCTGGTCAGTATTGAGCTACAACCACTTGAATCTGAATACAATACATTACAACATGTTTAAAACATTTCCCCCCCCCCCTCCGCCCTGAAAGGACTTTCAAGTTATTACTGCATAACATTTCAGCAGTGATCTGCAATTTTGTATACCCTATTTTTTAAATGCTGGACTTTTTATCCCTTTTTTACATCCAAGACCTTGAATAGCAACAAGGTTTTTTTTTTATTTTACTGACGGGGACGCGCCCTAAGCTATTAGACTAATTACTGAAGTTAGGTGGTGGGGTGTGCTACAACTAACCCTGTAAACTGACGAAGTTCACATTCTCTTCCACCGATAGTTGTGCAGCTTTACTCAAGGAAAATCTATATTTAATCTGCCGTTTCCCCTTTTCCGTACGTCCAGCACGGCAGGGGTACCAAAAGAGCGACTGTATCGACACAATTAAAAAAAAAATACTAAATAGGCATCGTGGTCATTTCTAGCACCATCAACTACGCCTACGATACACAAAAAAAATACTTCGGATGGTATGTTCTACTTACAGCTGACTTAAGGTAAACGATGCTAGCCGCAATTCTCGTACAATAATACTTCTTAAAAAATTGTAAAGCATGCAAATTAATTTTTACGGGAGGAATGTGCCCCAAGTAGTGTACTTGAACAGAGCGCGAATGACCTAGGCTATCGAATAAACAACATCAGTTATGGCCACTGTTATCAATGCCTATAAATGCAATCGTCATCAGTGATAAGCGATGCCGCAAATAATCCGAGCTTGAGGATTTAATTAAGACGGCTTACGTTACTATTTAAGTGATTTACAGTTGACAGAGTTACAGCGATTATTTAAATCCTGAGCATGAAGCTGCCGACCACAATAATTAACTGAAATTAGTATACTTCATTCAACACGTACGTCCAAGCAACAGAAAATGTCTGACAGTGTGTGATGTGTCATCATGCAATTCGTCTGAAATTTATACGACTGTGGAACATTTTTCCTGCATACACACCACGACATAAAGTAACAATCCACTCACCACAGCAGTTTGACTCTGAGCCATTATAATATTACACTACAGCAACCGATAATCTTATCAACCGACGGGCTTCGACGAAGCACTTTCTGTTAGTTTCTGAGCTCTTTTATAGTTCTTCACGTCTACCCATTCCACCGAGCGCATGGACAAGGAGAAAGCAAAGGTAGTTCAGACTAGAAGACACAACTGCAATTGAACAACCAATGACGGAAACACAACACACTAATTTTGGGGAAATTATTGCCTCAAAAAATATAAATCAAATCAAAAGGGGATTGGGCATATTCTCAATTTTCGGCGTTACAAATTTCTTAGGAAAACTCTCCTCATAAAAATTTCTTCTGCAATCACAGAAATAAGAAGGGGAAGTCTTCACAGCTACAGGTGGCAACGTCCACTTTTATTACATTTAAAAAAAACACACACATTTTATAGTCCTCACAAAATAAAAAATGTAACATTTGAATTTACGATCCTTTTTATTTTACGAAAACACACATCAACGATACAATTGTAAAACAAAAGTTCTAACATCAAAAACAGGTTTTGCAATATTCATGAAAATGTGTATACAGTAAATTAAATCGTTAAATATAACAAGTAAATGTATACTACAGAACTAATTAAATAAATAATACACAGCAAAATAAGTATTTTAACTTGACATCAAATATCAATGTATATAATCGAAAAAAATTAATTATGCTAAAATTTAACTTCTTCTCGGCCTTGTGCCCGTTTTTCTTTGCAAACGCGCGAGCGAGCTAATACCTAATACAGTCTCATTTTTCAGATTTTTTGACCATGGAGAACTAAATATATACTTTTCTTTTCAGCATTGGAGCAGTAATCGACACCGGTATAGGAGATAATGCTCTCTGTTTTAAGTGTTTAGATTTTAAACACCTTGACGTGGTCGCGAGGTTAGCCAGGGCTGGTTTGATGTTATATTGCCTGGCGCCATAACTCAGTGGTGAGTTAATGATGAGGGTCATCCGGTCGACGGCCCATGGGGACCCTGGTAATCCTCCATCAGTTGGTTGANTTATTTTTCAGATTTTTTGGCCACGGAGAACTAAATATATACTTTTCTTTTCAGCATTGGAGCAGTAATCGACACCGGTATAGGAGATAATGCTCTCTGTTTTAAGTGTTTAGATTTTAAACACCTTGACGTGGTCGCGAGGTTAGCCAGGGCTGCTAGTTTGATGTTATATTGCCTGGCGCCATAACTCAGTGGTGAGTTAATGATGAGGGTCGTCCGGTCGACGGCCCATGGGGACCCTGGTAATCCTCCATCAGTTGGTTGAAGAGTTGTCACATACTTAATGTTGCACTTTTATAACTGATGACGAGACTGTAGGCCGTCTCGTACGCCTGAACTATGCTAAAGCAATGCATGTGATGCTACAAAGGATGCCCTACAATGAATTGACACTGATTTCACATGATTGAGCTGTTTATTCTCTGTCATTGTTACAGTTGAATAATGCATTAATGATGTGTGGTAATAGACACAGCACTTAAACAGTGAAAAACATGTGGTCTTAGATTGGAAAGCGATTGCGTTAAACTCTCCAGTGAGAGTTGTGGGTGGCTCTCCCCTCAGTAAATTAAAACAACACAAATTTTATGGTTGACTAATATTAACTATTGAAGTGAAAATGACTGCAGTCTACATGTTGGTACTGAGGGGGCTCGCGGAGTGGGCAACCACGCCGATGGTCTTGTTCAAGTACTGAGACGAACTGGGGCGAGTAATGTCCGCTGCCGTCACAAGTGACGAGAACCGACATCANCATACTTAATGTTGCACTTTTATAACTGATGACGAGACTGTAGGCCGTCTCGTACGCCTGAACTATGCTAAAGCAATGCATGTGATGCTACAAAGGATGCCCTACAATGAATTGACACTGATTTCACATGGTTGAGCTGTTTATTCTCTGTCATTGTTACAGTTGAATAATGAATTAATGATGTGTGGTAATAGACACAGCACTTAAACAGTGAAAAATATGTGGTCTTAGATTGAAAAGCGATTGCGTTAAACTCTCCAGTGAGAGTTGCGGGTGGCTCTCCCCTCAGTACATTAAAACAACACAAATTTTATGGTTGACTAATATTAACTATTGAAGTGAAAATGACTGCAGTCTACATGTTGGTACTGAGGGGGCTCGCGGAGTGGGCAACCACGCCGCTGGTCTTGTTCAAGTACTGAGACGAACTGGGGCGAGTAATGTCCGCTGCCGTCACAAGTGACGAGAACCGACATCAAACGCAAAACGATGAAACATTACATGTACACTCTGTGATGTGATTATGTTGATGAAAAATTGTATAAACTAAATTTAACACATTGGTAACATCCCTGTTTATTAACAAATGTCTGTTAGCGTTAAAGTTGTGAAATGGACGGAGAATGTCACCACACTAAATGATTTCTTACAATGCTGGAGGCCTTTATAGGCAATCTCTATTTCAGAAAAACATAATAACTCTTATATAAATACACATTAAATAAGTTACTATATTTTCTCATAAAAGGGATTGCATTTCACTGATTAGGCATTGAATTTCACTGGCTACAGCATTGCCAGGTGGCTGTCTCCTGAAGGTATGGACGAGTCCACCTGGGCAAAGGGGTATGGAATGCCATGCTTGATTGCCATTTATGCAATGAAAAAAATCCCTGGCTGTAGCCGTGACTGTGTTCCATATGTCTATAAAAATTCTGTACACTGCTGAACGACACTTTGTGGCACTAAACTATTCGACTCCGGCCTACCAGCCAGTTAACGTCACCCGGCAGTGCGTTGTATCGTATTCAGTCATGCGAGCTGCGAGAACGCAACGACCAATTGACAGTGCACCCAGCAGCTATGGCTTTGGGGTAAACACTGTTTCGGATCGCCTACCCACTTATTAAAAGAGTTGCCTCTTGTAATAATTGAGTAGAGCGGTTTCAGGAGTTGCGTAATCCTTGTCAGCAAGAAGGTGCAAGTTCCATTCTTGTCGACCCGCACTACACACTCTTGGCCTGATGTAGTTGGTGTGGCCCAGTGTAGCTGGTGTAGTTGTGACTGCGGCATTCAGATTGGGCACAAGGAACTCGTGGACGCGTGGTTAATGTAAATCTATAAGGGAGCATGAGGGGGAAGTTTGAGATGGACCCCTCCGCAGTGAACCCGAACCTAGCCAGTGATGGGGAGGGGCAAATGGACTCGCCCAACAGCCAGCACTTTGATGATGAACCGGTTCATCATGCAACAAAAGCAATTTCCAAGATGCCAGAAAACAAGGCATTCCAAAAGTTGNTGTAGCTGGTGTAGTTGTGACTGCGGCATTCAGATTGGGCACAAGGAACTCGTGGACGCGTGGTTAATGTAAATCTATAAGGGAGCATGAGGGGGAAGTTTGAGATGGACCCCTCCGCAGTGAACCCGAACCTAGCCAGTGGTGGGGAGGGGCAAATGGACTCGCCCTACAGCCAGCAATTTGATGATGAACCGGTTCATCATGCAACAAAAGCAATTTCCAAGATGCCAGAAAACAAGGCATTCCAAAAGTTGATCACCGAGCAACAGGCAGAGCAGCACTCCTGCAGTGATTTTGGGATAGGGGGTGGGGTTAACAACCGCACCCCACTAAGTGGTGTGAGGGGCAAAGGTTCATCATCCACAACATAACTCCCACTTCGCTGTCCAAGAAGAGTCGCTAACCACTAGGATTCCTTCATTCCTTCATACCAGCAACTCCACCCACTCCCGGATACCAACATCGAAATCAGAAGAATGAAGAGTACCCCAGCTCTCCAACACACTTATTGACATCCCAACAATTACATCACCTCTTTTCTTCATCATCCAATCGATGCCATAGTTACCATCAGCAATCAACAACAGTAAACAACTTATTCCAAGTCAGCACCAATGGATTCAAACTCCCAAAACACTCCATCAAGCACCAAAAGAAAACTGACCCTTCCAAACATTCCATCACCACAGCAAACAGGTTCACTACTTTCAACTCCTTGGATTCCATCGATTCAGATCACCTCTCTTCCATCTCTGCCCTCCACCCCCCCTTTCCCCTTAACAACCAAAATCCCACAATGCATGCCTACCTCTAATATGCCTCATCACCACTGGCGACAAGCCCCTCACCAACACAAAAAAAAACTGCAATAGGAACACACATCCATCAGAGAGAGAAATTAATTTTACACCTCCAACCCACAAGACTACGATTACCTGTTCAAAAAGCTCTACACACTCGGATATGCCCCATACACCTCACCTAGACTGGACAAGAAATAGGACTATCATTACCAAGCACATCCCACCCACCACCACTGCTGACGAAATCAAAGAAGAACCGACCCACCTCATACTCCCGGTCCCCAGAGTCACAAAACTCCGATCTGCCAAAAACTCCACCATAACATCATTCTTCGTCACAACATGCTCCCCGAGAGAGGCACTCCAATTCCTCTCAATCAGTTCCCTTGGCTTCTGGGTAGTCCAAGCCGAACCTTACCATGACTCCAACCGCATCCCACAGTGCTACCGATGTCAACGGTTTAGTCACTCCTTACTCAAGTGCACCAGAAGACTTCAGTGTTTCCGCTATGCTGGGGAACACTGATCCTGAGACTGCCACCACCAGGGCCCACCATGCTCTGCCTCTGTGAAAGGGACTACAAGGTCACCAGTTCACAGTGCCCACCCCATATAAATTTCCTGTAGCGACATCCTCGACCATAGTAGACGACTGCCACTGCAACGACATGCTGGGAGACAGCTCCAGAAGTGACATGGACCTTTCCACCACTCAGGAACCCAGTATGGACAAATACAGCCACAAGTGACACCCAGCACAGAGCCAACACCATCACCACACCAGCCACACAAGTCTAAATTCCACTGCCATGCCACACTGCTCAGCCATTCCAATCAAATGACACCAGCTCAGTCTACCAATTATTAATCGATTCACACAAAGAAATCATCAACATGATTTCACATACATCCCCATCTTCAAATTCATCATGGCTGCTCTCTCACAAGCCTGTTCCACTACAGAAAAAATAGAATTACTCCTTAATGAGTTCCTAGCTTTTTTTAGAGGATTCCTCCCCCTCCTCTTAAGTTCATATTTTGAACACAAGCTCCCTTCTCCAAAGGCTCTCTGACCTCATTCACCTCATCCACTCACACCAACCAGACACTGTGTTTCTGAGTGAGATNTTCTCCAAAGGCTCTCTGACCTCATTCACCTCATCCACTCACACCAACCAGACACTGTGTTTCTGAGTGAGATGTGGCTCACCTTTCACCGCATTCCAACTCCCTTGATACATCACATACCACTCTGCCCATTACGGGCAAGGTGGTGGCATCATTCTCCTCATAAAATCCTCCATAGCTCATCACCCTCGTCTCATCCCCACTCCAACTACAACTGAGGTAGTTGCAGTCTGCGTACATGGGCACCCGTACACCAACACCCTCATATCCATATACCTCTTACCCAACCACCCATTTCCCACAGATGCCATCAAGGCCCTCGGCCAGGTCTACATGCATATCATCCTGTTTGGGGACTTAAATGCAGCCCATCCATCTTGGGGGTGCCCGTTCACCAACAGGAGGGGTACCACCCTCTGCCAACTCCTCCGCNCTTAAATGCAGCCCATCCATCTTGGGGGTGCCCGTTCACCAACAGGAGGGGTACCACCCTCTGCCAACTCCTCCGCCAATCCACCTTGGACATTGATGCCCTGCCACCCCCAATAATCGCCCCTCCCGACACAACCATTAACCATTGGCTTCACCCTCTCCCCAATCACATCTTCATTTCGGACCTCGACACCATCAAATTTTATTCATCCGACCACGTCTCTGTAGCTGACCTTCTCTACTATGTTCTTCACACTAGCACCCACATGCCCAGATACGATTACCGAGCAGCTGACTGGTATGGTCACCAGAGCGCTCTGTCCGATTTCCCACAACCAGGACATTCCAGTCTCCACAGGACATCGACACCCTCACCAATGCCATCCAACACGCTGCTGCCTCAATCATCCTCCTCTCCCTACCCCATTACTTTATCATTGGCCCATCACCCCTCATCCATGCCCTGTCCCTGCAGAATCACTTCCACGGCTGATAGCAGGCGACCAGCCTTCCACAGCAGAGAAGATTGTATCTACTCCTACAGGACTGGTGCCTGCAGGTGGTCAGAAGGTGGAAGGCTGAACCGGACAATATGCGCCTCTAGGCACTATCATTTTCCTCTGGGTCAGTGAGGACATACATCAAGCACATGAAGTACCCCCAACCACCATCTCACCCATCGCCACTCCTTCCACCATTGCTGTAACTGCCGAAGAAAAGGCCGAGGCAATCTCACAACACCAGGAGACCACTTTCACCTCCGCCCCCAACTCACGACATCTCATCCGACTCCTCGGCAGACGAGTAACATCCATCCCATCTCACCAACCAACCAAACATGTCACCATCACTTTTCTCACGGATCATTCCTCATTCTGCCTCACCACACCACATGAAGTCTTCGCAATCACGAATCTTCATCCCACAGCTGCACCTGGCCGTGACGTGATTCCATCCCAGCACCCCCCTCCATCAGAAACATGCCCTACAAACCCACTGTCTATCTCACCAGACTCATCAACACCATCCTCATCCACAACCATTTCCCAACCATGTGGGAAAATGCCATTGCAGTTCCTATCCTAAAAACCCGACAAACCCCACTTCAGCTGCTCCTCATACCATCCCATTACACTTCTCCCTATCCTCTCAAAGGTATCAGAGAAACTCATCCTTGGCCACCTCCTAACTGCAGTCACATCACTTCACATCCACCTAAAACATCAAATTTGAATCCTGACCCGAGCATTCCACCACCTACACCATTACTCGCATGGAGTTTCTGGTGGCCGAGGGGTTCTCCAGACAGTAACACACAGACATGGTACTCTTGGACCTCATCAGAGCAATCGACTCCATACTACAGCATCAGTTCATTTCATGCCTCGCTGCCACCGACATCCCACCTTACCTCATCCAATTTCTCTGCTCGTTCGTGCTTGTTAGGGAAGTCATCTCCAACCCACACTACATCCAGGCAGGTTTCCCACAGGGTTCCCTGCTCAGCCCCCTCCTTTCACCTCCCCTCCACATATAAGACCTCATGACACCTCCTAGCATCCCCATAATTCAATATGCTGACGACACAGCCTCATCGCATCATCAGTCTACGAACACATGGTGAGTAAGCTTCTCAGCAGAGGACTCACATCAATACAGTCCCAGCTCAGCATATATGTAATTGGTCTCAACCATTCCAAATCAAAAGCCATCCTCATCACCCGCAATCACATCACCACAGAACATCCACCCAAAATTGCAGTCACCATCTAATCCATTGGAAAGACACTGTAAAATACCTAGGTATCACTCTTGATCACAAATTCAACTTCATTTCACACATCGATACCATCACCATTAAAAACTGCAAGGCTAGCGTCTATCCTCCGTCCTTCATTATGTTCGACCACTGACATCCGTATAACCATTTTCAAGACATTTATCACTCCACTTCTCATACACACGTATTCTCCATGGTCATGTAATACTCATTTCATTCATGATTTTTGCCAAGGGATTTTGTTTTGGCACACAATGTATATGCTGTCCATACCATCGCACCTGCACTCGGGCCAGTCTGACATAGCAGGGTAATGTGACCCAGGCTTGGAGAGGGATAATGTAGCAAAAATTAAGTTGAAGTTGTGGATGGAGTAGTGGTGTACTACCTAACCCGATCACTCCCTTTATTTAAATACTTACATCTGTGAGCTAATGGGTGCCAACTCGTCTACCGGCTAACTCGGACGAGTGCGAGTGTCTCTTACATCAGGTGTGANATCTGTGAGCTAATGGGTGCCAACTCGTCTACCGGCTAACTCGGACGAGTGCGAGTGTCTCTTACATCAGGTGTGAAACCATTGCCCATGTGGTGAATATCCCCTTAAACTGCCATACTTGTAAGTCGCTGCTGAGTGGGTTTGTTAGAGCCATCCCTTTACGCTCCTGTGTCATGTAACATAAATTAAAAATTGTGAACAATTGACTGAAGTTTACCAGAAGTGTAAAGGTTTTGAAACACTTACATGAAGCGGGTTCTCCATAAATAAGAATACAAGTATTCACTTCACTGTTTTATATAGAAAATGAAATACAGTTTACATCGCACTCCTTAGATAGGGCATAAAAAAAAACAAATTAAGCAGGACTGGTGCTTGAGGCCCACTAATCGCCGATGCGGAACAAAAACCTTTACAATAAAGTAAAGAAAAATTAAATTAAATTAAATTTCCAGGGCGCAACAGGTCTGTGGATATTGTGCCGTTTTCCTAGGAGGAGAAGCTAGCAAAGGTTCCAATTCCAAAAAAAAATTGAATCCTATGTTATTGAATAATTCATCATTTAACAAAAGTTTTAATTCCCCCGGGTACACAAAATGTTTCTAACACCTACATCCACTGGTTACAGACTGAATTGGCACAAGAAGGCAATGGTAAAAGTGGTTGCTGCCTCCCACGCAAATACAAGGGGAAATATTAATTGGCACTAAAAACAAATTATGTGCTCTGCTTAATACACGGTTCATTGGACACTTGGATATGATAAAAGATATTAATTCCGGCTGGCTTTTTTTTTTAGCTAGAATGTCTCCCCGAGTCTTTTTCAGCCCTTTTNCATGATAAAAGATATTAATTCCGGCTGGCTTTTTTTTTTAGCTAGAATGTCTCCCCGAGTCTTTTTCAGCCCTTTTAAAATTATAAGTTGAAATGTAAACAATAACTTAAGGCGTAAAAATTATTGCAATTATTTGGCCACACATGGCCAGTGGTCACAGCGAGGGTAGTCCCTACCTTAGTAGGCAGATGGTGCACGAGGGTCAACTAGGGCTCTAGGAGAAGCTGTGGATGGTGTCACATGCTACATCCTGACAGTGCATTCTGATACTAGAGCACACATGCCTAACGACTGGTATCTGGGCCATGGGGGTTGTCAAGTGTGGCCCATGTAATTGCATGAGCTGCTGATAGTTGTTGTGGCATGGTGCTCGCTCAGGGCTGTTGGTGTTGTATGGCTTAATGGATGGCCGCGAGAGGGATGGAAGGTTGAGCTCATGTCTTTCTGTTGTCCTTCCCAGTTACTATATGCTTAGGGGATGCCATTGCCCCTTCCATTGCATTCCCTCGAATTGTCCTTTTCCAATGTGCCTGGGCTTGTTGTTGATTACATGACTGCACATGGGAACTGAGAGTCCTTGTGGTTTTGAAGATTTGAAGACCCACTCGTGCCACGTCTGGCTGGTGGTTGTACAGACCCATTACTGTTGTCTGTATATCAGGTGCAGTATGGAAATTACCAGTCCCTTTCGCAGTACAAACGAACCATGTCCATGGCAGTTTGATATAACAAGGACACTGACAACATGAACATGTATGTGATTGTTGAATGAGTGGTGCTAGCATGACTTGGATTTACTTCCGAGCTGTAGCTGCTACAACCTCCAGAACCTCAGTCTCTGACACATTAGGTGTTAAATGTTTGATTAAATTTATCTTTTGTGTAGAAATGCAGTCAGGATTTTCCTTATGTTCTGAGTCTCTAGAAAAGCTCTACCCTGTGCTCGCAAATATGAATACTTTTGGCACATATACACTTGAATCTGCTCAGGAATTNCTCTAGAAAAGCTCTACCCTGTGCTCGCAAATATGAATACTTTTGGCACATATACACTTGAATCTGCTCAGGAATTCTTTCCAGTGCATGGCCTAATTATTTATAGTACACCACCATAAGCACACATCCTCCTCTACCTGGTCGCCCTTGCATTTGGCCTACTCCTGTTTAAACACTCCACACCTTGCCAGTCTGTCCGTACAGTCTTTCAGCTATGCCTGTGGATCCTCGGTAGCCAGCACAGCAATGGTGGGCTGCAACTGGAACTTCACTGGAGTACCGGAGTTTACAGCAATGGTTGTCTGTGCAGCTTACATGTTATTATTGTTAGGCCTAGGGACTATCCTTAGCATAGGTGGTGCGGTTGTGACTATGGTGTGTAGCAGTGGGCATCCAAACCCATTGGAGCCAGTGGTAAATGTGGTGGCACTCGTGGAACTTCTTTGGGCTGCTGCTCGGTGAAGCTGACCAATGGTGTGAAATATAGTTGGAACTGGTTGGCGCACTCGTCTGGTTGGGCTGGCAACATCATTTAGGATGTTGATGTATACTGCATGTAGTGGAATTTGAAGGATAATATGACCACCTGGTCCTGAGGAGTTATGCTTTTTCAGTGTGGCATGTGTCCACAACTGCCCCATAACCTATATCTGTACCTCCCGGTTTGCCCTGGTTTTAATGACTGTGCTGCAGGCATAATGCTCCTCCCATGAGAAGTTCTGCGATTGTTTGCTACACTGGAATTATTTGCCACACACAGCGAGTGTACAATGTTTTCCTCACTTCTGTTCTTCATTGCCCATTTATTTCCGGTAAGACACACCATGTGAATTAATTCTGTACATCTAACACACTGCAGGTTTCCGACCTGGTGGTTATACACCTGTGCAGCTTCGCACACAGTCGCTTCACATAATTTTTCAAACCTGATTCCGAAAGTATTACAGGCCATGGATGCAATAGGCAGTTGCTTACCGGTCTGCTGTGTAAAGAGCCTACAGTGCGCCAGACTGCTTGAGCTCTTGAGCAGGAACTTTGTAAATATTTTTATTTAAGGTCACATACTTTATAAATTGTTTTGGAACTGCCTGATTTAATAAATAAATTCACGAAAAAAAAGAGAGATATTTACAACTGTCTTGGCTGAAGGGAAAATGGTATTGAGTCGGAGCCCGTAGTACACCTTGGGGACTCCTTGCTACTACTTGGGATTCCATTTCTGACATTATGACTATCAAACACGTTGTGTTTAAGAGTTAATTTTTGAAAACTGTTTATATAAACAAATTCCTCAAAATGTTGTATTTGATTTTAATTCATCATCTAGCCAATTCCATTAAAATACAAATAGTAAAAATTATTTTACTATATTTTAGCGAAATATTTTGTTTGCATTCCGAAGAGCCTATCACGTGCCAAATAGATCCACAAGGCAATACAAGATGTCCTATATGTGATAACAATTATANGCAATACAAGATGTCCTATATGTGATAACAATTATAACCTTTCTAAGATTATGACTTAACCAAACTCGTACAGAGCTGTGAATCGTACTACTTTGACGTTAGAATTGGTGTTGTTAGATGTATTCACAAATTGATAATCGATTCACTATCAATCATAATCGATCTATCCCACTTCTGGTCTAAGTTTAGTTGTAAACCAACGGCTTACTGTGATAGTGTGATATCCATGATTACAACATCGTCTGTTGTCATCAACGAATGAGTTTAACAAATTTAACGTGAAAGCATATTTCTGAGAATAACCGAAGAAAATTTGAAGTTTAGGCAATGGAGGATGTTCTGAGTGAAATTATTCCTACTGAAGAACTCAGAGTAAGTAAATTACGAGATAATAAAATGCGGTAATTATCCAGAGTAGCGGTTTTTCTGTAAAAAATATTTTAAAAACCCGAAAAGTGGTATATTTCCACTCTACTAATTTTGCTGAACACGAATATACTAGGGGCATTAACGTCCGACTAATTTCGTAATATGTGCTAACCTAACCCCACGATGGGTGAATCACTATTTTGCATATTTAAACGAATCTACAATTGTTGGGTTTTAAACTAACCTACGAATTTAGTCTAATTTAGTATGTTAGGGATTTAAATGAACCGTAAAACACACCGGAAGAATATGAATTAACTCACCTAGGTAGGCTGCGGGTACAATTCCTATGTTCTCGGCCAATTCAACTCTTGTACACGTTACCTCACTCGACGAAACAAGTAACACCCGCCACATAGGCGAATATTACGCACAGAAGCACTCGTTCTCGCATTCTGTTTTTAAATCGGTCGGATTCGGACGTCACAAGTCGCGCCCGCAACAACATGACTGCACTATCTCGCATCCGAACTGCATTGAAATTCCATGACGATGACGTTAACGACCCACAGTCAATAAGGTGACGGCACGATGCCGAAAATAATGGCGTCCGACGTAAACAAATCCGCAGGCCACTGGTACTTTTAACTTTTTTTATTGAATACGTTTTACTTATTTTAACATTACGCCCTCCTGAATATGAACAAGGTAAGCTGTGCAGAACCCATTAATGCTATTTTTGTTGGTCTAGGACGTTTCCTTCAGAAAAGCCGCTACACTGGATAATTACCATAAAACTAACAGCGTCTTTCAATTACTGTACTGGACGGCTGTGACACTCAGGTGTCACCTGATATGAACTGTTATACCGTTACTCTTTATACTGTTAGATATAAGTTGTGTATATGTAATAGTAATAATATGTGTATTATGATGTTATTGCCTTTTTAAACTGTATTGTAATTAGCTAAAGTTATGTGCGGGCACAGGGACTGTATATTGGATTGGGGTGGCATTTTATGTGCAGATACATTAAAAACTATAGTAGGTGTGCAGTCAAGAATGACTACTACCAAGAACAACTTGGAGCGCTGAAGTTGTTTGCAATCGGAGTAAATCGTTGCTGCATTAAGAGCAAGCCATGGGAGGTGTGTTGCATGACTGAAAACGCCTCTGAAAAGACCTACATATGATATGTACTCGGGTATAATAGGTCTTGAGCTGTGGTTGAAATTGAAGAAAAGTAAAGGGATGAACAAGGTGGTTAGTGAAACTTTTGTAAATTGTGTTGCTGGTATACTGTCTGAAATTAAAAATTATAAAAATTGTAGTGTGAAGTGAAAAAAGAATTTTAAATTAATAATTACGTAGCGATGTCGGGCATGCGTGTGATGCTTAGCAGAATTCCTACTACACCGCTTACTTTCTCTTTGCTCATGGTGTCTAGGTGGAATGTAATGATGCCAGGCGAATCGGCTTCCCTTTGTTTAACACTAAGCATGGGAAAGAGAATGCTTTTATCTTTAAAATGCAATGAAAGTATGACTGATTCCTTATATCAAAACCAGGTAGGTAATTATTGTGGTACTTTTGACACATTAGCAGTAATCATTAATGAATTCTGAATTACGTGTAGATACATCTACCCTTTAGCATGTAGACATAGACAAAACACAAAATTTTGTACCTTTGTATGAAAATAAAACACTGAAAACATAAAATACCCTTGAGAATAAAATATTAAAACTATTTTAAAATNCGTACCTTTGTATGAAAATAAAACACTGAAAACATAAAATACCCTTGAGAATAAAATATTAAAACTATTTTAAAATACTACACAAACATAAGCTATTCATTTGATGTGTGAAAACTGTAGTTTTATTGCAGGATTGATACGTGTAAAATTGAGAATTCAATGATAAATACAAAATATTCAGTGCAGAAAATCCTGAAATATTAATCAAATCAATTAAATTTGCTGTCATTCAAATAAGAAAATTAGTTTAAATAGATCTTTGTCACCCACCAGGCCATTCAGATGTCGGGTTCTCTCAAACATTTTACTGAAGTGCTGTTCTAATGTTTAAGTACGCTTGGGGTCGTATTTTTCTGAGTGGAGACGAGCCCTCAAATTTCCCTGATTGTGTGCACTCCATTATTGCTGTGTTTGATTAGATCAGGAAAAAAAAAATGTGTTTCAGAAATTTGAACGTGTGTACCACAGCGAGTTGACAGCTGGGAAAGTGACAGACAAGGCGCAGTTCGAGTATGCGTGGTGCCTAGTNAACGTGTGTACCACAGCGAGTTGACAGCTGGGAAAGTGACAGACAAGGCGCAGTTCGAGTATGCGTGGTGCCTAGTCCGCAGCAAGTTTCCCACAGACATTAAGAAAGGCATCATCCTCTTTGAAGACTTGTTCCAGAAAGGCTCGGGCGACGCCAAGCGCGACTGCTTGTATTACCTCGCAATAGGTTGTGCTCGCTTGAAGGTAACTTGGCTGTTTGTTGTTACAGGAGAGCTTTTGTGTATGTGTTTTTTTTCCCCACCTGTTTTCTTCAGGTTACAGCTTTGGTTGTCTGAAGGTTTCTCAAGCGGTAATTATCCAGTTTNGTTTTTTCCCCACCTGTTTTCTTCAGGTTACAGCTTTGGTTGTCTGAAGGTTTCTCAAGCGGTAATTATCCAGTTTAGCGGCTTTTCTGAACGAAACGTCCTAGAACAACAAAAGTAGCATTAATGGGTTCTGCGCAGCTCACCTTGTTCATATTCAGGAGGGCGTAATGTTAAAATAAGTAGAACGTATTAAATAAAATAGTTAAATGTACGAGCAGCCCAGCGCTTTGTTTACTTTAGACGTCATAATCTTAGGTGATTTTTGGCATCGTGCAGTCACCTTATTGGCTGTAGGTCGTTGACGTCGTCGTAANTAGACGTCATAATCTTAGGTGATTTTTGGCATCGTGCAGTCACCTTATTGGCTGTAGGTCGTTGACGTCGTCGTAACGGTTTTTTTTTTTGACGTGATCGGCATGGAATTTCAGTTGCCATTCAGATGGGAGATAGTGTGATTGTGTTGTTGCGACCGCGACTTGTGACGTCCGAATCCGACCAATTTAAAAACTGAGAGTGCAAGAACGAGCGCTTACGTGCGTAATATTCGCCTATGTGGCGGGTGTTACTTGTTTCGGCGAGTGAGGTAAGGTGTACAACAGTTGAATTGGCAGAGTATTGGCAGCTTGTAAGTTTCCTTTGGGTATTGGCTGCGTGTCTGTGCGAGAAGACATTTTCTATGTGGCTTGGCCGGTCAGNTAGACGTCATAATCTTAGGTGATTTTTGGCATCGTGCAGTCACCTTATTGGCTGTAGGTCGTTGACGTCGTCGTAATGGTTTTTTTTTTGACGTGATCGGCATGGAATTTCAGTTGCCATTCAGATGGGAGATAGTGTGGTTGTGTTGTTGCGACCGCGACTTGTGACGTCCGAATCCGACCAATTTAAAAACTGACAGTGCAAGAACGAGCGCTTACGTGCGTAATATTCGCCTATGTGGCGGGTGTTACTTGTTTCGGCGAGTGAGGTAAGGTGTACAACAGTTGAATTGGCAGAGAACATTGCAAGCTTGTAAGTTTCCTTTGGGTATTGGCTGCGTGTCTGTGCGAGAAGACATTTTCTATGTGGCTTGGCCGGTCAGAATAAATTTTCCCTGACACTGAACATCCGTGATTGACTGCTTGACACCTAAGTTGCGTGCAAGTTAAAATCAACCAACCTTGATATCAGTTCTGATCTAACGTGTTTTGGAGTACAACTAGTAGTGGAATCTTTTCTCAAAGCACAGGTGGCCCTACTGAGAAACGCAGACAAAAACCTCCTGACTTCTCAACACTTACTGTTTGATTTACGCTGTTTGAGCTGTCCGGTCTTGGCTGAGCTTGTTGGCACACCCAGATGTAAATAAGATGGAATCGGTAGTATGTGGAATTGCTTTTTTTGTCTTTCCTGCACAGTTGAAAATTCATACAGCTGACGCCAGTAATCTTAAACATTGAATATTATGTGCAGGAATTTACATGTACCTGATGCCACACCACTTGTAGAGATTAGGGCACATCTGTCGGTATTACAGTGTTAAAAATAGTCAGTAGTCAGTGGGACTTTCGTTGAGGTAGTAATAGTGGGGAAGTTTAGTTGGTTGCTACAAATAAGTAATACAACTTACTGTATAGCTTTTTTTCACTTAGACTGCTGATGAGTAAAAAAAATGTAAGAATAGTGGTGAAGTCTGTGATTAGACAGCAACGTACAAATTTAGAAACACATCAGTAATCTTGTAAAGTGATGATGTATTCTGAATATGGTGTTAGATTTTTTTTAAGTCTGAATATTATGCCATTGTAAAAATTTTTCCAGAATTTTGCGGCACACTATTTTCCAGATTTTACCTAATTTTGTATATTGTGAGGATTTAAGAGAAATAAATTTTACTTGTTTGTTTAAAAATTTTAATGTGTCACTTATGCTGGTAAATATTATGAGTCCTTTGCAATGTTTACAACTGACAGTATAATATTTCTTATTTGTTTACATAAAAAATTATGGTATATATTTTATCATAATTTTATTTTAATGAACGGACTCTAATTTTCTGAAATTTTAATTAATTAAACATTTTAATGTCACAGGTAGAATAATTAATGTTGTTTTATTTTAGGTATTTTCTTCTTGTTAAACTAGTGCCTTGCATAATATTAATTTTAACAGGGTGGCCACAATTTGGGAAAACCGAGGAATTTTATTGGCCAAGTAAAAGTCAGGGAATTTCCCAAAGTAGAGGGAATTTTTGAGGTTGTAATAGTTTTATTTTGTGTATGCATAATTTTTTTACTTTTGCGTACGATTAGTATCCTATCCAGAATTCGAAATGATAAAATATTTTGTTTCTGATGATATCAGATTGGCTGTGCAGTTAAAGACATTCTCCAATGTGTATATCGATAGGACTTGTCGAGTTGATATATTGGTACACCTGTTAAATCATCGATCAATCGATTCCAGTTTTGTTAGGCACATTCTTTGTCAAATCTGTTTGAATAAGGTAAAACATTTTTTAAAACTTCGATGCTTTTTGTTTTAATGAAGGTTAATTAACATAGTTTTTATTGTACTTGAAAAACAATTTATTGTGCAACGAGAGCGACGTAGTAATGCTAACTAGCACACATTTTTTCTGTGATTCCATGGTGGAAAGTGTCTGAATTTAGTCAGAGCGGTAGTGAAATTTCTTCGTTTTGTGTTGGCAACTTTGATTAGTGCACCACCATTTGCTTGTTGGAAATTATTACGATATGCGAACATTAGTGCATTACGGTTTTGTTGGTTATTTNCAGTGCACCACCATTTGCTTGTTGGAAATTATTACGATATGCGAACATTAGTGCATTACGGTTTTGTTGGTTATTTTGGTCGGGAAATTTATGTTGATGTATCTATAAGCAGAACAGTTTATATAATTATTATGTGAAGTGCGTATGTTTGACTTTAACGCGAGTACCTTAAATGTGNTCTATAAGCAGAACAGTTTATATAATTATTATGTGAAGTGCGTATGTTTGACTTTAACGCGAGTACCTTAAATGTGTGCAGCCAAAAAGCACTAGATTATTTATTATAGTGCCTGCAAGAAAGATGATGATGTTCGAGGGACGCGGACATTATCAAGGCCGTAAGACTTGTCTACGGTAAAACTGTTTGTGGTAGGAGCAAACGTTCCTACTTAATTTCAGTTTGTTTTGGAAATTTTAAAATGATTGCATTGAAGGGTCTGAACCACAGAAATCTTAAATTTTCGATTTTTCATAGACCCAGTGGTCTGAGCGTAGAGTCAATTAAGGTCAAAGCTAGCAGAAGGAAAATGAAACTTCATCTAACCAATTCATTGTAAATATAAAATGAACTGCTGCATAAACTTTTGCTGGGAGACTAATTTGTGTTGTCCGAACTTTGAAATTTCTTTCACTAGGAATTGTTTCGTAGTTTGTCATTCCGAGAGAAAGAGAGAGAGATAATTTTTTTTTTATTTCTCTGAGAATATTTTCACTACATGCATCCCGTTCATAAACAGTATAAAAGTTATTGCAAATCAATGACCAATTAGTAATTGTGAATATGTAGACATTGTAATGTAAGATGTTATAATTGCTTGTGTTCTCAGCATGATAATAAATACCTCATCTTTTACCCGAGTACTTGTGTGTGCTTCATGTAGATGTTGAATTCCATATTCTTTAAAGGGGCATATGCCTTGCTGTCCATCGTTATGCTTTGTCACAGTCTGTCTTCGCCCGGCCATCCAAAGAAAGGTAAATGTGTAAGTACTTACTTGTGATGGAGTATTGCAAGTTTTGATTGATTTCTGTTTATTCTCAATACTCTTATGCATGTACTCCATATTGATAATTTGTCACCGAGCCTTTCAGCGCACGTAATTTTTAATGACCTTGCTATCCCTAAAGAGAAAGCTAAGAACACCTTATAACCAGGTTTCCCAATACAACATGTACTTATTTTCTAAATAAACAATACATAAAATAGAAACATACACATCACACGTCCCCAGAGAATATTTTGATATATTTTTCTAAATAATTGTGTCCGTATTTTGGGAAAGGTGGTTTAGTTCAATTTTAGGACAGTTGTGTTATTTCAAAAAAAATTTATTTCAGTCATGTATTCGTGCATTGGAGTTAGTACAGAGTTAACTTGACTGCCAGGCCTGGCAGGAAGTCGTTGCTTAGTGCAGGAAGCTCGGNAAGCTTGTAAGTTTCCTTTGGGTATTGGCTGCGTGTCTGTGCGAGAAGACATTTTCTATGTGGCTTGGCCGGTCAGAATAAATTTTCCCTGACACTGAACATCCGTGATTGACTGCTTGACACCTAAGTTGCGTGCAAGTTAAAATCAACCAACCTTGATATCGGTTCTGATCTAACGTGTTTTGGAGTACAACTAGTAGTGGAATCTTTTCTCAAAGCACAGGTGGCCCTACTGAGAAACGCAGACAAAAACCTCCTGACTTCTCAACACTTACTGTTTGATTTACGCTGTTTGAGCTGTCCGGTCTTGGCTGAGCTTGTTGGCACACCCAGATGTAAATAAGATGGAATCGGTAGTATGTGGAATTGCTTTTTTTGTCTTTCCTGCACAGTTGAAAATTCATACAGCTGACGCCAGTAATCTTAAACATTGAATATTATGTGCAGGAATTTACATGTACCTGATGCCACACCACTTGTAGAGATTAGGGCACATCTGTCNAAACATTGAATATTATGTGCAGGAATTTACATGTACCTGATGCCACACCACTTGTAGAGATTAGGGCACATCTGTCAGTATTACAGTGTTAAAAATAGTCAGTAGTCAGTGGGACTTTCGTTGAGGTAGTAATAGTGGGGAAGTTTAGTTGGTTGCTACAAATAAGTAATACAACTTACTGTATAGCTTTTTTTTCACTTAGACTGCTGATGAGTAAAAAAAATGTAAGAATAGTGGTGAAGTCTGTGATTAGACAGCGACGTACAAATTTAGAAACACATCAGTAATCTTGTAAAGTGATGATGTATTCTGAATATGGTGTTAGATTTTTTTAAGTCTGAATATTATGCCATTGTAAAAATTTTTCCAGAATTTTGCGGCACACTATTTTCCAGATTTTACCTAATTTTGTATATTGTGAGGATTTAAGAGAAATAAATTTTACNGAATTTTGCGGCACACTATTTTCCAGATTTTACCTAATTTTGTATATTGTGAGGATTTAAGAGAAATAAATTTTACTTGTTTGTTTAAAAATTTTAATGTGTCACTTATGCTGGTAAATATTATGAGTCCTTTGCAATGTTTACAACTGACAGTATAATATTTCTTATTTGTTTACATAAAAAATTATGGTATATATTTTATCATAATTTTATTTTAATGAACGGACTCTAATTTTCTGAAATTTTAATTAATTAAACATTTTAATGTCACAGGTAGAATAATTAATGTTGTTTTATTTTAGGTATTTTCTTCTTGTTAAACTAGTGCCTTGCATAATNTAATGTCACAGGTAGAATAATTAATGTTGTTTTATTTTAGGTATTTTCTTCTTGTTAAACTAGTGCCTTGCATAATGTTAATTTTAACAGGGTGGCCACACTTTGGGAAAACCGAGGAATTTTATTGGCCAAGTAAAAGTCAGGGAATTTCCCAAAGTAGAGGGAATTTTTGAGGTTGTAATAGTTTTATTTTGTGTATGCATTATTTTTTTACTTTTGCTTACGATTAGTATCCTATCCAGAATTCGAAATGATAAAATATTTTGTTTCTGATGATATCAGATTGGCTGTGCAGTTAAAGACATTCTCCAATGTGTATATCGATCAATCGATTCCAGTTTTGCTAGGCACATTCTTTGTCAAATCTGTTTGGATAAGGTAAAACCTTTTTTAAAACTTCGATGTTTTTTGTTTTAACNAAAACATTTTTTAAAACTTCGATGCTTTTTGTTTTAACGAAGGTTAATTAACATAGTTTTTATTGTACTTGAAAAACAATTTATTGTGCAACGAGAGCGACGTAGTAATGCTAAATAGCACACATTTTTTCTGTGATTCCATAGTGGAAAGTGTCTGAATTTAGTCAGAGCGGTAGTGAAATTTCTTTGATTTGTGTTGGCAACTTTGATCAGTGCACCACCATTTGCTTGTTGGAAATTATTACGATATGCGAACATTAGTGCATTACGGTTTTGTTGGTTATTTTGGTCGGGAAATTTATGTTGATGTATCTATAAGCAGAACAGTTTATATAATTATTATGTGAAGTGCGTATGTTTGACTTTAACGCGAGTACCTTAAATGTGCGCAGGCTGTAGAAGTAGCCAAAAAGCACTAGATTATTTATTATAGTGCCTGCAAGAAAGATGATGATGTTCAAGGGACGCGGACATTATCAAGGCCGCAAGACTTGTCTACGGTAAAACTGTTTGTGGTAGGAGCAAACGTTCCTACTTAATTTCAGTTTTGTTTTGGAAATTCTAAAAAATGATTGCATTGAAGGGTCTGAACCACAGAAATCTTAAATTTTCGATTTTCCATAGACCCAGTGGTCTGAGCGTAGAGTCAATTAAGGTCAAAGCTAGCAGAAGGAAAATGAAACTTCATCAAACCAATTCGTTGTAAATATAACATGAACTGCTGCATAAACTTTTGCTGGGAGACTAATTTGTGTTATCCGAACTTTGAAATTTCTTTCACTAGGAATTGTTTCGTAGTTTGTCATTCTGAGAGAAAGAGAGAGAGATAAATTTTTTTTTTATTTCTCTCAGAATATTTTCACTACATGCATCCCGTTCGTAAGCAGTATAAAAGTTATTGAAAATCAATGACCAATAGTAATTGTGAATATGTAGACATTGTAATGTAAGATGTTATAATTGCTAATGTTCTCAGCATGATAATAAATACCTCATGTTTAACCAGGGTGCTTGTGTGTGCTTCATGTAGATGTTGAATTCCATATTCTTTAAAGGGTAAAGGGGCATATGCCTTGCTGTCCATCGTTATGCTTTGTCACAGTCTGTCTTCGCCCGGCCATCCAAAGAAAGGTAAATGTGTAAGTACTTACTTGTGATGGAGTATTGCAAGTTTTGATTGATTTCTGTTTATTCTCAATACTCTTATGCATGTACTCCATATTGATAATTTGTCACCGAGCCTTTCAGCGCACGTAATTTTTTAATGACATTGCTATCCCTAAAGCGAAAGCTAAGAACACCGTATAACCAGGTTTCCCTATACAACACATACTTATTTTCTAAACAAACACTACACAAAATAGAAACATACACATCACACGTCCCCAGAGAATATTTTGATATATTTTTCTAAATAATTGTGTCCGTATTTTGGGAAAGGTGGTTTAGTTCAATTTTAGGACAGTTGTGTTATTTCAAAAAAATTGATTTCAGTAATTTATTCATGCATTGGAGTTAGTACAGAGTTAACTTGACTGCCAGGCCTGGCAGGAAGTCGNTATTCGTGCATTGGAGTTAGTACAGAGTTAACTTGACTGCCAGGCCTGGCAGGAAGTCGTTGCTTAGTGCAGGAAGCTCGGCTTGCACCGGATGTTAGTTGACGCACTCACATTCCTTTAAGCATGGGACGCTTTGTGCAGCACCTTGTCTGCGCTACTTGCCAGAGGCGCAACGCACGTTATTCTTGCTGTACAACAGTTGTGTATAGTTGTGGACGGTTTTCGGTACCCGCAGCGTCTCTAGGAACAGCCGTCAAACTAAATTTTGTCACCTTTGTCTCTACGCGTAACACGCAATTTGGTATCCTTCCATTGTTGCCAACTGTTTTCTGCGTATCTCTGCAGGCGCGGTAGCAACATGACGTGTTAACCGTGAGTTGCCGGAGGATTCCCCTGCAGCAGTTTATTTAGTTGATGTTGTGTAGGATAGTGCAAGGGTAATAGTTTAGTAAATATGTAGCAGATTTAATTTGTGAATATTCTTCATAATCCTGCCCGGTTTCTTCTCTTCCCTTCGAGATGAATACAGCATCAGACTTTCTCCGGTAGTACATGCCATGTTTTATTGACTATGGAACAAGTAATTAATCTTCGAGATTATTTTTATTTCTGCGTTCCAGAGGTTCAGCGTTTAGACGATGTATTATACAAAGTTTATAAGAAGTTCTATACCATGTTTTGAACCCAGTTTGATATCATGGTGTTCAATGTTTTAATTAAAGTTTTCAAGTCTTTATTTCCGTTTGAGAACTACTTGCCCGGCTTCTCTCCATTTGCTGTCCGGAGCAAGTTTTTCATTGGAATATTTATCTGTAATTTATGAATTATTGTTTAATGCGAATCATTGGCCAAGTATAAGAAAATGTGCATTTGTGTTTCAAATTACAGTTAGTTAGATTGTATGGGTTGCACTCCATCGTTATTCAATGTCTCCAGGGCCACAAGCATTTCACGAATTAATTTCTTTTGTGCTGCAATTATTTCTTGAATCTTTAACTCGTGTGTTAATTATTTTTGTCTATAAATTCAAGTGGGATAATTAAAAGATTTATTTTTGAAACTGCAATTTTATACTTTATAATTTATTAGATGTATGCCTACCTCTTGACAATTAACAACTAATTAAAAATATAATTAGTAAAGTATATTACTAGAATCAGTTTCTAGGTAAAATGTATGTAGTGTCCCATTTGCCTAACCCATACACCTTCCAAACAATTAAATAGTAATAGTGGCTTAATAGTGTCTGGCAATTATGTTAGCAGAGGAAGAATATAATTTTTACGCAAGTGTCCACTGTATAATGTTTTGTTGTTCAGGTGATTATTGATTTTACATCATTTATGGACACTGTGTTTGTTTGTTTACCAGACACTGAGGAAATTTCTGCCACTTTAAGAGTGGTTGATTATCGTCATTTAAAATGATATAGTATATTTCTGAAAGCAAACACATAATTAACAACCATGCCACACACCACAATACAATATGTAAAGAGTCTAGTACTTTAAATTCTGAAGTCTTTTTACTGACATCTGGCTATTAATTTTTAAGATATACTGTCAGGTGATGCGTGCAAAATGCATATGGGCTCTGTATGTTGCGACACTTGAGAATAATGTTAGACAAATTACTTGGAAAGCAGGGTGGGGCTAGTACTGAATACGCTGATGTTCAGGAAAGAAGTGAGTGGTTAGAACCAAGGACATGTAATGTTGCAGCCGTCGGAAACAGCAAACGACTTAACTCGTATTGGTTCACTCACTCAGCAGAAATACGAAACGTAAAGTACGGTGCCATAAAAAAAAGTCTAATATCTTCCTCAGAGTTTTATCGAAGTTTATGTAGTTCACATACTTTACACAGCAGACACGAAACAGTTTGCGATACGAGCCAGGCGGATTATGACAACAGCGTCGCAGAGTTTGTTATGTATCTTAAGTAGTGTCCTTGGGGTGTGGTGTTTCAGGAATATTCCAAGGCCTTGCAATACATCCGTGCCTTCTTGCAAGTGGAGCCCGACAATCAGCAAGTGCAAACCTTGGAGAGACAGGTCAAGAAAAGAATGGAGAAAGGTAACCAACTTAAGTTTTATAGCTAAAAGCCCTTCACGTTGTTTTTGGGTATGGTTATGTCCATTTAGTAAATAAGGTGGCGCGGGTGTGGTTCATGTTACTCTCCTCCAACCAAGGCGAACTGGGTTCGATTCCTGGATGTTCGCACATGAGAATCATGCTGGACGATGATACTGGTCGGCAGGTTTTCTCGGGGATCTCCAGTTTCCCCCGCCCTTGCATTCCAGCACTGCTCCATATTCACTTTGCTTTACCCTCATCGGCTCTCAAGATCCCAGTGTTAATAGCCGCACAAATCTCTCCACTCCATTTACTAAATAAATATTTTGTGAATACAGCACACACACCTGCGTATAAATGACTCCATTGTGGAATTCATGCTGGTATGAATGTTCTAATTATCTCAGCTTTTGTGTTGAGGTAACGTTTGTTTTACAGGGGAAAGCTGTACAGATGTGGCCATAACCTAGAAGCTGAGACAATTATGGCTTCCGCCACAAAGTCTTAGATAAATGTTGGCTGTAATTATGAGTTGATAGTGGCTCCAGAAGTTATGAAATTAATTTTGCTAATTCAGCATGAATTTGGTGTATTTTTATCACCAATACAGATATTATGTAAATATGAATCTAGTGGTCGCAGCATTCTTATGCAGTGGACAGCAGTTGGTTATAACTTTTGTCACCTCTGATCATTGTTTGGATTGTATGTAACCCAAGCATGCATTTTTTTAGAACACCTTTCATAGACGAACTGTTGTGTAGTATAAAATCATTTTAAGCTGCTAATTGTAAAGTATATAAAAGTTGTTAATAAGGTATTACTATGATATATGTACTCTCATTGTTTTGTAAGTTCGTAGTTTTGAAAATTCTATAATTGTGATTTATTTTTTAATGTTTTTTCAGTATCCATTTTAAATGGTAATAAATGTTTACAAACTGTTATCAAGTAGAGCTGAAGCCCTTACAGCATTTAAATTGAGATAGGTAATTTATAGAGAGATAATACAGAAAGTGTACCGGTTTTGCATTTCCTTGGGGACATACCTCTGAGGAACTGAAAAGGAAATGATCAAGTTTGCAAAAAAAGAAACTTAAAAATTTGCTCTGGAGAAACAATTGCTATGGGATTTGCTTCCACTGAAANTCATTGTTTTGTAAGTTCGTAGTTTTGAAAATTCTATAATTGTGATTTATTTTTTAATGTTTTTTCAGTATCCATTGTAAATGGTAATAAATGTTTACAAACTGTTATCAAGTAGAGCTGAAGCCCTTACAGCATTTAAATTGAGATAGGTAATTTATAGAGAGATAATACAGAAAGTGTACCGGTTTTGCATTTCCTTGGGGACATACCTCTGAGGAACTGAAAAGGAAATTATCAAGTTTGCAAAAAAAGAAACTTAAAAATTTGCTCTGGAGAAACAATTGCTATGGGATTTGCTTCCACTGAAANTATCAAGTTTGCAAAAAAAGAAACTTAAAAATTTGCTCTGGAGAAACAATTGCTATGGGATTTGCTTCCACTGAAACATTATGTGTAGGTTCATATGTTGCACACAAGGTTTGCCATATCATTTTCAGTGATATAAAAATATATAGGCTAGTGTTCTTATGATCGTGTGTATTTAATTTTTATAATTTGCCAAGTAATGTGATTTTCTTGGTGTGTTGGTTAAGTTGTGACTGCTAAACAAAAACTATGAAAATTGTCAAAAATTATTTGTTATTAAATTATATGAAAATGTATACCGAAAAATTTCCGGTTAGGATTTGATAGGTTTTTCCAGCAGAGTCCCAAAGTTAGTTGATATAGTAGTATTTGGAGATGATGCATACCATTAGTTATCGTTGGTGCATTTGTATGTTAGCAGTTTTGAAGATGTGAGTTGCACAAGTGAACTGTGTTCAGTGTGATAGCGATTGAACAAGCCTTCTTTACAGTAGTAAGCTGGAGATGAGCTCCGAATCTCATTACCTTTGTGTGTAGTTGTTCCTAGAATTAGGGTACATATGCTGTACTGTCGAGGCCATGGTGGTGCAGTGGTCAGATTACTCACCTCCCACGGTGAACCAGGTCTGGTTCCCAGCAGGAAAGCCCAGATCATCGCACGTGGGAAACATGACAAATGTTTTTGGCCAGTGGAGTTTCGTGGGGTGGTCCTGTTCCCGCCATTGTTACGTCTGTCGCTGCTCTCCACGTCGGCCTCGACTTCGTCCCCGTGGGCACCGCAGGCTTTAGCTGTTGTCACCTGAACCTCTCGCTAGATATCACTTCAACACTTATCTATATACTGCTCACAATAATTTGAAAGCCCAGTTTAACGTTTGCTTGTACGCACGATGTGTTCCACCGTATGTAAAATCTGATCATTATGCTCATGCATTGGTAAAATGAAACTGCNTTGCTTGTACGCACGATGTGTTCCACCGTATGTAAAATCTGATCATTATGCTCATGCATTGGTAAAATGAAACTGCGAAATCATTAGAAAAGTAAATATTTTACAAATTTGCTAATTCATATATTAAATGCATTTTTTTTTGTAAATTTGGCAAAAATTTATTTTAGTATTAACATATGTTTATTTAAAACTTTTAATTTGTAAAAATGTGGAACTACTTTCCCTCCTTCGTTGCCAACTTTACTGGGTGCGTGTCCGTCGGCGTGCGCTTTAAAAGATGTGAAGGTGCATGCAGTAACATTTTTAATATGTGGATATCAAAAGTGCTGTGTTAAATGTGAACAGTCTTTAACCTAGCAATTTCAGCATTCATTTTGTAGTCAAGCTTGTGTTTGAAGTTCTTGACCTGTGCGTGTTTCAGAGGGTCTTGTCGGCATGGCGATGGCGGGGGGCATAGTCCTGGCATTGGGCGGTCTTGTGGGACTGGGCATTGCCATGAGCAGCAAGAAGTCATAACGCCTGCACACAAAGGAACTTGAATAATATCCACGTTAGCACTGCAGTCTGTCGCTTGCCTTTGTAGCACCACAGCAGTGCGACTTTTGAAGTATCTGGCCTGTCTTTACTGCACGAGAGCCTTGTATCATCAGCGTAGTTGTAGGTTTTTTTTTATAGCTTATTAAATAAATACGTGTTTGGTCGTCAAGTGTTTTACTGTGTCGTATTGTAATAAAGATTAAGCGACTATGTGTATTTTACATCATCTTGTTTGCAGCATTAAAAAATTCTAAATTGCAAGCCATTAATCGTAAATTTGTCGCAGGTATTATTGATTGCAGATCTAAGTTTGAGGTAATTTTTTACAGAATGGTTGTTACTCTATATGCTGCTAGAAAATTGTGCAGCCGTACCCATAGCCATGATTGTGCATCTTCGCAAGCACACTACATATTCATTCCAGATTTAAAAAAAAAAACAACATAATTTTTTATAGTTACCCGTGCTTGAGCAACTTCTGAATATTCTTTTTAAGTTTAATGCACTGTACTATGATTTTGTGTGAATGTGGTAAGCTCCTTAAGAAAATATTTTTGTAATGCCAAAGAACTGAATGTAAAATGTTTTGTCATATTTATCATGTGATTTTTTTTTGTGCATAGTGTAAAATAAAGTTTGTATAGATGTATATATGCTGAACAAATACATAATATAATGGATATTATATTTTATGTGCAGTATTGATTATTTATTTTTGTTACAATCACACCAGAACATGAGAGCTCAGAATATTCCTTGTAGACCTATTCTGTTGAAATTATCTCACTTTGTAAAGCAGTTTGCTTCTGATGCTGAAATATACTTCTACACAAAATACTTCATAAAAAAAACCATTTTCTGAATGTTTTTTTTTAAAAGATAGATAATGGATGGCTGCCCGTTTTAATGAATATTTTGCTTCATCGTGTTGTTGAGCTGAAAAGAGTAAAATGTAACAGGACAAATACTTTATCCACTTCTAATGGGTGTCTCAATGTCAGTACAAATTACGCAGAACGTCACTTGGTAGATATGCAGTCAACTCATGATATTTATTGTTTTTTAGTTAAGGTTGCAAGTAGACCGCTAGACTACTAAAAATATATAAAATAACAGGAATTCCAGTACCAGCAGTCTGGTACTTGTCGACAGGCGCACACAAAGAAGGATGACACATTTTCCACGTGATCGCGCAACCGCATGGAAAATGCTATCCTTGTTCGTGTGTGCGCTTGTCGACAAGGACTAGACTTTGAGGTACTTAATTCCTGACCATATACATATGTATACACACACATGCATACACATATATATACATACACATATACACTGAGTGGCCAAATTATTATGACCACTTACGCAGACCTGCCATAACTTCACGTTGTTGCAGCTAGAGGGCGAGATAGCTATAAAAAGGGAATGCAGGACAAGTGAAGCATCAATTGCACTGTGTTGCTTGCGAAGAAATGGGCAAAAACCGTGATTTAACTGCGTTTGAACGCGGGATGATTGTAGGCGCTCGAAGCGTCGGAACCAGTATCAGCAAAACGGCTGCACTTGTGAAGTGTTCGAGAGCAGCAGTTATTAATGTTTACAGAGAGTGGACTACCAAGCAGAAAACCAGGTCTCGACACCAGGTTTGTGATCGTCGCAGACTACTGAAAGGAGACTTGCCACAGTCATCCAGTCCAAAAGAAGAGCAGCAGCACGTCAAATTGTGGGGAATCTTAATCAAGAGGCAACTGCGAAGGTCTCTGAACGAACTGTTCGCCGCACATTACACCATATAGGCTATGGAAGCAGACGACCTGTTCGTAAGCCTCTACTGTCTGCCTTGAACAAGAGCAGACGTCTCCAGTTCGCAAAGGAGCACAAGGATTGGACAGTGGATGACTGGAAAAGGGTCATGTGATCCGATGAATCACGTTTTCAATTACACCATGCAGATGGCAGGGTGCGAATATGGAGAAAACGGCACGAAAGCATGGACCCCAACTGCATTGCCATTTCAAGCTGGTGGAGGCAATATTATGGTTTGGGGAATGTTTTCTTGGCATTGTATGGGTCATTTGATTCCTGCGGGACAACGTCTGAATGCCCAAGGGTATTTAAGTGTTATCGCAGATCACGCACATCCTGTTATGTTAATGGTGTGACCTGCCGGGGATGGATACTTCCAGCAGGACAGTGCTCCCTGTCATAAAGCTAGCATTGTCCGCAGATGGTTCGAAGAGCATGACCGAGACTTTACCTTGCTTTGTTGGCCTGCACAATCACCAGAACTCGATTCAATTGAGAATCTGTGGGATGAGATAGACCGGTGCATCAGGCAGATGGATCCAGTACCATCAAATCGTAAGGAATTGGAAAGTGCAGTTCATTGGATATGGTCTCAAATTTCTCATATAGAGTCCATGCCAAGACGAATCCATGCAGTATTAAGGGCAAAAGGTGGTCATAATAATTTGGCCACTCAGTGTATATACACAAGTGTATATACACAAACTATACATACATGTGTATAGTTTGGGGGAGGATTATTGATGAAAGCGAGTATCTTTCAGCTAGCTTTGCTGTTTTCAGACTTACGTTACAGTCTACTCTCGTTTCAAAGACCCCTGGAATAGCGACCCAAAATGTTGAAAACATAGTGTGGTGCAAAGTTTTACTAAGCCATATCGGTCCAAGTTCAATTGTAGCATGAAAATGACACGTTTATAACTAAATATTTTATTACTCTTAGCCTCCCAGTAATAAAAAAACTTGGTGAATCCTCGCGCTGCTATAAGTCCATGTTCAATTGTCTCTGGCGTAATTTAAACATGATTTTTGCATGGAATTTTAATTTAATTGTCTAGATGGCTTCAGAATAAAATCATACCACACAAAGTTATATGTAACCGGCCTTGTCACCAATTATTTACAAAAACTTGAACATTGGGGAAAAAATGATTTTTTCCGCCAAGCAAAAATTCATTTTATCAAGGCCTCTTGCAGGGAACCAGAAGTCATTTCAATGTAGCATTAATTTATATAAAGAAACGGGTGTGTTTTGAATAAAATTATCTCCTTTATTGCCAATCAGTAACAAAAACCATATTATTTGAGACGATGTACTTTTCACTGAGTGAAAAGTCAATGTTTGGTGGTCTCTTTCTAAAAAATCACATTTAGCAGAGTGGAAATTCAATTTTTTATGGCTTTTTTTGCAAAAAACTAAATCCAAATGATATTTCAACATTAGTATTAACAAAATTAATAAATAGAGTTCTTAGAATAAAATGATGCTACAAAAGGGTACCTTGCCGAGTGAGAGCACAACGGCTTGGCAAACACGCGACGTTACTACAGTAGAACCTCTTAAGAGATGCACCTTTAATCGGAATACCGATTAACTGAAACTGCTTTACAGTATTATTAAAAATTATAGACAATTTAAAAATGTATCGTCTAGGGATATTGCGGCCAGAAAATTATGCAAAAGGAAATTACAAACAAAAATTTCCTTTTTTTTTTCTTTAAGAAGTAATTCTTAACATAAAATTCCATATTGTATATGTAGTCGTTTTACTGCTGATGTTCATTCCTCGTAAAATACTGTATTGATATAGGCCATTAAACCCACTAATGTATAGTATGAGAAATATTTGTGTATACCATGTTGTTTTCTTCCGTTGAATCTGAAAAACCTAATTTATTTTCGATCCAAAATCCCCCCCCCCCTTTTTTTTTTTAATTAGCCAATTTTTTTAACTTTTTTTAAGCATATTTTTAACAGTTACTCGAAAACCAGTTATAAAAAAGATGGGTGCAAAAAAATTGGGTCAATATAGAGAGGTGGTACTGTTTGTATAATTTAAAATAAATACCATTAATGGTGCCGCCAACCTGGCGCTTGTATGGTGTTGCAGTGTGTTTGAAATCACTAAATGTGTCCCTATCAGACCAATTTACGAAAAGAACATGCACTTCAGATGAGGTACGTATGATTCTCTTAATACATCATGCACATTATAAATGCTATTTCCCAGCCCTCCAACACCGTTAAAAACAGCTTTTTCACACTGCTGTATCTAATTATACACTGGCCGGAAGCATGCGAAACTATTGCAGGGATCCGCACTGATTCTTGCTGCAGGCTTACCGCCTTGCACGTACGAGTGATTGGGCCCCAGGCGCGCGTCAGTGTCGCCCTTATCCTTATCGCTCGCTTGCTTCTGAGCTTCAAACGTGCTAAAAAGCTCCCAAGAAGGCGCCGCCCTTAAGTTCAGACAAACTTGGCAGAATTACATGTCATCAGACATTGGAGAAAATAATTCCATATTTCTGCTTTGGTATTAATTACCAGTTTCTCTGTTAAGTTTCTTTCATGGTAATAAGTGTGTGCATAACTGGTGCCACGATGGATTGGGAGATTGGGAGTTTGACATATTGGGATCACTGGTTCTCGGCGATAACCAGCCATGGCCACGGAGAATATTAACTTTAAGTTCCGGATGTTTAATGTGTATAAAAATAATTTTATTGTCACAACAATTTACATTCGTACGAAGAATGACAGGGAACTGTCAGTAATGGCTTTCTGTGTGCGACAGTATCAACCAGTCATGAAATTATCTCACTTCGACCGAGACTTTTATCTCTCTTCGCATTAAGTGTTTTTTATGCTGTGCTACGGACAGATAATATTCCAGACGCAGAAGAGCGAGTTGAATGTTTGACCCTCGCAGCCACTCTTCCAGTATACACCCATGTCTCGCAGCAACCTCGCCATGACCAGTTTATTGCGCTCGTTCCGCTGAAGTGTCGGCCCCCTGCTCGTCAAGTCGTTAAGGTGTGGGTGGTTTTGTAGTACCGCGCGCAGAAGTCTGCTATCCGCTGACACGCTTCCTTCAGCAGGTTCTCCGGGACCGTGACGACCAGTCTCATGTAGTTGGGGTAGTCGAAACACTGCAACACACACGTCGTACCAAAACTGACTCGGGATTGTTCAGGGAACGTGGCTTAAAAGCCTCAAGGTGACGTCCGGCCACAGGGAAGCGTCGCGATGGGCTCTCCCAAGGTTGCTGTGTGCGTTTGCAAGTACTTGCTGAATTTCTCGCAAATTACATCGGTAACACTAGAATATTGTTACATGCAATGAAAGTCGGTGGATTAAACTACAGATGCCACTTTGTACTTTTCTCTTTTCCCTAATGGAAACCAAGCAAGAAAACCCTTAAAATAACAGTTTTTTTTTTCAGAACTTTTTTTAAAAATATATATAATAGGATAAAAGTAAAAAAGCGATGCCTGTAGATAATGTTTTGTTTTTACTTTTCCTGGAAAACAGTTGCATTCCCAGACTATTTATTTGCTGAGATACATATATACGTCCAAACACTGATTTTGCAGGGAATATCTTACTAGGAAGTGCCTTTTAAACACCAAATGTCATTTGTGCAGTAACCACTTTTTTCTCTTCGAACAGGGAGGTTTATTTTACTGTCACCGGAATTAATCAATTACTTGGCTCAGAATAGTGATTAGCCCACTGTATATGTGAACGCACATTTAGAAGTGTTAACTAGGCGCGAGGCACAAATGCAATAATCAAAGTCTGCAGGTTTTTGGATGCCAGTGTATAAAAATATAAAAAATAGGGGCAGTACTAACACCGCGGTTTTTGCCAACTTGAGCAATAATTTTTCCAGAGTGTTGTATTCCTTAAGTACAATACATTATCGTGCGCTGCATATAAGTATACAAAATTTTGGTGTCAGAAATAGCCAACTTAGAAACGCATATCCATGGAACTTCAGGAACGGATCCAAAGGGAGGCTTGGACGGCTTGAGCCCCTCCTTTTGATCTCGATTTGATATTGTATAAAATGGGATTGTTCCTGAAATCAAGTATATTGTTAATGCAGTATAATACAGTCACTTGACTTAGTATAGTAACTGAATATTTTACAAAGTATTTGGATAGCCTGTTCACTAAGTACTGACCTTAACAGCGATACCCTCTTATGAAGTTTCCCACACAAAAAGTTTCTTGTGTAATAAGTTAATTAATGTTACACCTTGTCTATATACACGTATAATAATTTCCCGTTGGTAACAAGCATGGTTTTGGTCAGTCCCGTCTCCAACAGGGTTTTACTGTATATGCAGCATTAAAACTTGATTGTTGTTACTAAGCATGTGGCTCAAACGTAATACTCGCTGACCCACACCGCATGTAGCCCACTGTGTAACGGGCTTCTACATTCACCACTGCATGTCGTAATATTTGCTTAAATAGTTGGCAAAAACTGTATGTAGGGTTTATGGCAGGAATACGCCACTAGGCTGATTACATTATAAAAAGTAGACAGAACGGGATTCAACTGAGGACAACCTCGTCCACTTCCGCAACAACCGCAACTCACCTAACATACCTAGTTCACCTGCACCTACCCTAAATCACACGCCATATTTCCAGATGAAGGAACAACTGTTCACATTTAACTCACCAACTACCTTTTTTGACAGCTACCATTCATTCTCAGCCACCAAGAGATCTCTGCCGTACAGTCTTGCCACCAGAGCTAAACGCGTCTGCTCCACCCAAAATGACTTGAAACAAGCACTGTGATCTAATAGCCAAAGCATTTCTCGACAGAGAAAGCCAGTTTCCGCACATGCAGCATCTCGCAACCAGAACTTTTTAACTCCTGTTACACAACCAGAGTGGCGAGGGCCCATACCTCCTAAGAATAGTGCAGAACTACGATGCTGGGAACTGGCCCACCAATACATTACCAAATCCAGACACACACCTGGCTAAAAACTTAAGATAAACCCTCCGCCACATATCAAATTCCCCGCCTCACCCTAGTTTGCCTTGACGTGAACCAGGCGTTCACTGTTCCCTTTGTGCCCACTGTAGCTGCCGCAGTAGNGCGAAGCTGATCTAGCCAGCAAAACATTGAGCGACTGCGCACTCACCCGTGAAAAATGTGTTCATCTGACTTTTGTTTGTGTGAGTCTATCTACGAGTACTGCCCTGTAATGTAGGATTGTGTTGCTCGTCAGTTTACATTCCATGCCCTCTTAATACTATATCCTCTGGCACAGATTTGATGTAACCAAGATATATTCAAGTTATGTAAACCGATTTTTTAAAAATGAAAGTAAGGATGTATTGGGAAAACCAGTCGTAAACAGATAGTATATATCGTTATTTGATCAGGTGATACTGATTGTATTCCTGACAAGACACTTAATGTTGGGGAGATGTACAAGAAAACTGGAGAATACTTTATAATACTGTACCATTGCCAGAGCTGCAATTTGCAAAATGATTTAGCAGATTAGAGTATTTCGCAGCGTTAAGTCTATAGGCTACTTACTTGACCAGGCAAGCAGAAAACTGATTCTTCACGCATGAGCTGCTGTAGGAACTGAAGTTCATCTTCGAACGGAAAGTTTACCATGTTGATGCCAACCTGTCGGTAATAAGAACCATTGCATGGTAAATTCAATCCCCCAAAAAAAAAAAAATTTGAAAAAAAATTCCAGTACAAAAATTTGCAGCGTAAAACAGTGTGCTCTGTTTTCTGTTAGGGTTTTGAAAACAAATTTCGAAACTTAAGTCTTATTTTTAAGCATTGTGTATTGTATAGAGTAGGCTGCAGGTTTGTGCTAAGTTTATTGTATTAGCTGCCATCACTAGCCAATCCCCAATCCGTAACTTCTTAATTAACTGTTAGGTCTCCTGTGGTGTAGTGGTTAGACCACTCACCTCCCACCTGGGCGAACCGGGTTCGATTCCCGGAGGGGTCATTTCCGGATTTTTGCATGTGGGAATCATGCTGGCTGATCTGCAGGTTTTCTCAGGGATCTCCAGTTTCCTATGCCCTTGCATTCTGGTGCTGCTCCATACCTCGCTTCGCTCTCATTGGCTCTCAAGACCTCGGTGTTAAGGGCCGCCTTAGTCTCTCCACTTCACTGCACACTTAATTAACCTGTTAGCACAAAATTGGGGAAGGGAGGAGAAAGTTAATAAATCGACCACTTAAAAATAAAATCAAAACGTGCAACAGTGTGAACTTAAAAAAACTTTTACCATCATGTACATGGCGCCCTCAGGCATGATGGGGTAGAGCCCCTCCACCTTCTTCAGCACGTCGAATGCAACTAGAGCGTTATTCTGCGAACAAAAAAATTAACATAGTTGTTACAACCAACTTAACATCATGTATCGCCAGCTGCAGAGATTACACAGTTTAAGGCGGAAAATCTTAGAAAACTGTGGGCTCAATTTTTCATTGCAGTGTTTTAAATGAGAAATGCCGCAGGTATGAAAAACATAATAAACCAGGGAATTTGAAAATACTCAGGGAAATTAATAGCTGATAATGAAAGTTTTAATTTGTAGTAGAGTTGGTAACATTTTTTTTACAGACAGACTTTTTCAGTGGCAGCCAAATAAACACGTTTTTAAACTGTTGGATCATTGAAATTATGTGCATTATAAGAGAAACATTATTGCAACTTAAAAATTGTTCTTAATGCCGTAGAATAATTTTGAAAAACACTAATTTCTGTCCCTTTCATTTTAATTACATTTCATAATCAAAACACTCACCAGAATTTTTTTGTTTAGTGTTGAAAGAAGATTAGAAATTTGCCTGTTTTTGTTTGGGAAATAGGGCAAAGTTGCAAAAGTTAGTTACTGGTATTTTATACGAACTGTGTAAATGAACTTCCCCTTAATAATAGGATTAAGCGCTGTTCCTGCTGAAGAAACTGCTGACGAGTGTTTCTCACAACATTGTCACGGCAAGCGCCCGTGTGGAAGCTGTCGTGTCGAGTCGGAAGACAGCTTTGGTGGTATGTGTGCTGAGTGCTGACGTATGCAGTGTCAACACGTATTAATGTTAATTCACATTAGACGTTAGAAAGAGAAGTCTTGTCCATCTTGAACATTAACTTCCTAATCACAAGGAATACATTTGAGTACGACGAACATGAACTAACTTCACGGTATGAAACCGACACAAATACTAACAGATGTCCTTTATACAGAATATTCTCGAACCTGTGGCGTTTGCATGTCTTACAGCCTTTTGTAGTAAATTGTTCCCGCAAACCGCTTAGTAGCATCGGGAAGGATACGATGAACTAATAAATGACGAGAGACAAACTTCAGAAATTTTAAATTGCCATTTTTGATCCGAATCTGATCTAGAAAAATTACAGAATTTAATGTTTATATATGTAGTGTTTAGGTTAATTGCCTGTAGCAGGTGGTTTGAACTGTCTCGGGTTCAGTAATGCAATGTCAGTTTAATTAGTGCAATCAAGACGAAGACTTATCGCCTTGAAGGAATTGTCTGGAGTTTCTATCAACCAGTCTCAGAACACGTCATTACATCAAGCACTAATATAGTGTGTAATGTTACTAGGTATGTAAGTTAATATAGTATGTCAGATTCTACAACAATTCTGGCCTTGATTATTTACAGTGATGAGTGATTGATTTTAAACCACAATACTAAGATCAAGGGCCATCTTCCGTACTTGGAAATGTTTTCCACAGGAGTCACATCCAGCTGATGCGTATATAATTATCACTTCTAACAGCAAATTTTGTTTGTCTGACAAGTTACAAACCAGTAGTATGGGTAAATTAATCAGATTTTATTATCTGGAGCTTCTATTTGCAAACACCAGAGCACATACGATTCAAGTGGTAATGGAAAAGTTTACATAACCGAATGGGGTCGAATTCTGTAATGGTTTTGGAGTGGGTTCTTTGGGATGATAAGTGGACATCATTCATTAGACATTGTAGTGAAGAAATTCTAAAAGGGTAAACCTCGCACTATATCTTTTTTAATGTGTTCTTGGTGGTTTGCTATTTGCCTTGTCTTCAGCAGTCTTAAATCACCCAATAAAAAAATCAAAATTACAGAATTCAAAAATAGTTCTATACTAAATTTAATTATAATATCACAAAATTTTGACATGGTAACATATTTTGGTCATCTGTAAGGATACAAAAATATGTATTATACCAAGAAAATTGACTGTTACCATCACATTCAAACTTTTTGTGTGTGGTACCTGATATGAAATCAGTTTACAATTATAATTTATCCTCTCGTTATTCTCATCTATACATATTATACAATTCAACGTCTCTCTCTGTCTCTCTGTCTGTCTGTTAATGTGCTTATCACTCAAGAACCACTTATGCAAATCACATGTTTTCTAATTTTTTTATTTTTTTTCAATTCATAGCTATGTTCTTTGACCAGGTTTTAGTATATATTTTGTTACGTAAAGTAACATAAGGAATAAGCAGTGACGATAATAGTGAATCAAGTCGGAAAAAAGTTTGCAGCCAGCGCGCTCTCTTGCAATAGGCTGTCTAAACCGTTAAAGATGGAACAATATCATGTAGTAAAGAATTGTGTAAAATAAAAAGACCTAAAAAAAAANGTCTAAACCGTTAAAGATGGAACAATATCATGTAGTAAAGAATTGTGTAAAATAAAAAGACCTAAAAAAAAAACTCTGCGGTGGCATATATCCATCTATAACAGAGAAATACTAATAAACGTTTTTACCATTTAATTTCTCAATAAATAAATACGTAAAATTTAAGGTGTTGTTTCCCCATTAAAAACTCAATATTTATCAAAGAATAAAAAAATTTAATTAGAACTGTTTAACGAAAAAAACCTAAACAATAATTCTGTTGTCCACGCGAGCGGAGCCGCGGGCACACCTACTATCAAATAAAATTAATTATCTAATCAAATTTGGTTTCGTGCTATTCTTGTGTGCAGATTCTGCTCATTTTAGTTCCCTTTACTTAATAACCGTGGATAAATACGTCACGTTTACATAGAATTGTGGCAGATATGCCGTGAATGTACCTACATACAGTATGGCGATAGTGTTGAGATAGAAGTCCTTGGGCGTGTTCTCGAGGATGGCAGGCAAGGCTCCCTGCACGAGGGTGTTGCAGCCCACAATTCTCTGACTCATTCGCTGCAGTCCGGCGTACACCTGAACACACAAGATCAGTGTTAGAATCAGGAGTACGTTTTTACAGATGGCTGAAACAGGTATTGAAACCTGCTTGCCATTTTTGAACACGAGAGAGAATTTACATGGATAATGTGAAGGTAACACCATCTGAAGCCAAATGGACATCCCTGTATTTTTGGGCAGTCTGAAATACCAGATGAAGAAATGAATTTGAGATGGGAAACATGTATACATCAAAAAATATAACGTGAATATAATTTTTTTTTTTTTTATAATTCAAATTATGAAGATTATTAATTTGTAAGGTAATCTCAGTGGTGTAAATAGCCCATTACTGATCAGTCACTTAGAAAAAATGGGTCCCAATTTTACAGAATATGCACTGATCNCAGTGGTGTAAATAGCCCATTACTGATCAGTCACTTAGAAAAAATGGGTCCCAATTTTACAGAATATGCACTGATCAGAAAGGGTATCTATAGTTTGTAATGATAAAGTAGTAAGTTTTCTTGGAAAATAAAAATATGATGCTCTCTGTATTTATGATATAGGCTTACCTCAACTATGGCACTCCTTAAGGGTATTGCCCAGTGTAGGACCGATCAAGCGAAAGGACAAAATTTTACATGATAAAAATGATTTTAGGAATGTCATGTCTCCACTACCTTTCACAATATCGCTTTTAAACAAAAAACCACTTTGTGCCCCTTGAAGAGAAGAACCCTGATACCAGAGACCAAATAGGAGTGAATTAATAACAGTTATTTTTCATGTGTATCTTGAGTGTATAAATGAAGCGTGCTCTTGAATAATGCTGTACGGCTCATTTCGCAGTTTACAGGTAATGGAAAAATAACCCCTCATTCCAGAGAATGATTACAAAGTTATTATGTAATACCGTATTGGTATTTGTTGTGCATACGGACGGGAAATACGTGAACTATCACAGAAGGTGGTGCAGACTGTCGCATACAGCATTATTCCACGCTATTTTCAACAAAAGACAAAATGTGCCATGCAGCATTATTTGAGCGCACGCTTCAAATTTTAATTCGCCCACAATTTTCAGGGTATTCAAAATTTTACAAAAAAAAACTTTTTGTAGACATGCGGCCCCGGCATGATGGATGGGGTGTTTTTGGTTTGAAAGTGATATTGTGAAAGGTGGCCGACACTTGCCTAAAACCATTTAATATGTAAAACCTTATCCTTTCACTTTGCCAGTCGCACACGAGGCAGTCACATTAACAGCTAAGTGCATGTGGAAAGACATGAGCTATAACTAGGACCACCTGTTTTTCGCAAAAAGATTTATGCCCAAGCTAAACTCAAAACTTCTTACGTGCAAGCTTGCGAATTTCCTTTGGCTATTGACTATGTGTCCGTGTCAGAAGACATGTCCTACTCGACTGAGCCAATCAGAATGAAGTTACACTGATACCGAACGTCCGTGATAGGCTGGTAGACACTTAAGACACGTGCAGGGTAAAACCATCCAACCGCGATATTGGTTCTGAATTAACGTGCTTTGGAGTACAACTAGTTATGGAATATTTTCGCAAAAAACAAGTGGTCCTAGCTATAAGATACACTCTGCGCTACACATTTGATATAAAATGATCAGACCAGTGGCACACAAACATTTTTGCATCTCAGGTGTACACATACATTTGGCTGCCAAATGCCAGTTGACCGTTAAAAAATGTGTAGGGAAATGTGTCTAAAACTGTTCCGTAAAGGTGGAGCTGAATCACCAGTTTATTGCAAACAATACAGAAACTATCTGTAATGGGAACATTGTCTTTGATAATGTATGAATGTACAACGATCAGTAAAACTTGTTGCTTTCATAAAATAAATTCTAAGAATATTACTTATACACTATTGTTTGTGAAAATTGCAACACCCAGAAAGAATGTCTCGAATGAATCTAAATTCGGAGGATGTGTAGAACAGTGTACCAGCAATAAGTGATTACGTCTGCAGGGAGAAGGCGTACACGTAGGCCCAGCAGCGCCCTCTCATGTGTGACCGGAAAGGTCAGTGTTACGCCAAGCTCAGTCAGTGAAGAGAAGTCACACAAAGTGAAAGCAAGTGTCAGTATGCCTCGTCGACGTCAAAGGCAGCCGTATCAGCATGCGAGTGAGTTCGAACGGGGCAGAATGATCGGTCTCCGGGAAACTGGTTTGTCATACCGTGACACCTCTTTCCTCATTCTTATGAAAGTCCTGGTTTTAATGCAGTGTGAGATTTGCTTTCATTAACTCTTTACTATACCTCTTTTTGGAGAATCCCGTTTCTGTCGTGAATGATTATCCATCCAATTCGCCAACCAGGTACAAAGAACCTNAGAATCCCGTTTCTGTCGTGAATGATTATCCATCCAATTCGCCAACCAGGTACAAAGAACCTGAAAAAATATTACACAAGTACCATATGTATAAATCCCGTTTATTATTTCAAAAAATATATTTTTTTAAAGATTAATACTGTTCTACATAAAACAAGTGAATGAATTAGAAAAGCCGAAGCACAGGAAAGAACAAAGGGTCCTTGAGCACTTGAACTTACTGCTTTGATTTTACCTCTCTATAACTAATGACACGTTAGGTAATTATATTTCAGATTTTTAAATAAAACAAACTACTTTTGACAGGCTGCAGGAAACAGAGGTCGTGGATATTCCGAGGATTTAAGTTGGACAAAGAATTTTGTGGGTGGGATTCGCTTTTAGTGGATTTTCGTGTGCGTTATCATTTTCCTCTTTGGCATGTAGTCCCTGGTTTAGAGATGCATCTCATATAAGTACGTTATTGAGAAAAGATTTAAGCCAATATAATAATACAGCGTAAACCAGATATGTCTAATAATAAAACACACACTTTGGTTCAGCACAACCTGAACCTGGAAAAAAACAGAAAAAGAAAAAAAAAACAGAGAAGTGACAACATAACAGTTCTGTAATTGGACTTGAGAGTAGAGCAACTAATCTTCTATGCCAGCAACAGAATGTTCTGTTGGTTCACCACAGTTCTGTCTGCCGTGAGAACAATCCAAATATTTCTGAAGTTGCTCTGTAGATGGAACTATCTGTTCTGTAGTAGGGACGCTGCAGCAACTATAAGTATACTCGTACTTGCAAATACAATCACGGTCGGGAACACAACATAATGTTCTGTTGCTATTACTATCCAAATTAACAATATTTAGATCGTGCCAACAACCAATGTAATTGATCTCCTTATATTAACAGTCTAGATGAGCGATGGGAACAGAAACATGGTTCCTACAATCGTATGTTTGTCTCAGTGTAGCACTTTCGTTCCATCATCTTTTTTTAACGTGCTTTCCTATACACTGGACTGTATTCTTTTGCTGCAGCCGGGTTGAAAAGTAATAAAGTTTTTTGAGGTAAATTGTATTTGATTATTATGAAAGTATATGAACGTAACTACAAACAATGTATGTCAATTTACAGGAGTATTTTCAACTTCTGAACTGGCTGCCTCATGTAAAGTTAACGCGAAGTGATTTTTTTTTTCTTCAGAGTTTGATTTCAAAAATGTTTATCTTATTGTGAACAGCCTATACACAGGTTTTGCTTAGTTAAAATATAATGTAAAACTAAAGAAAAGCTAGAGAACTTCATAAAAATATTAGGATCTTTCAGTGACTAATAACAAAGTGGTGGTTATTTATCATCTCTAGAGAAACTGTGATGTTTATTTGCAATAATCTGACCTATGAATAAGACTAGTGCTGAGTAACATGCCATATACATACCTCTTCGCCAGTCCGCTACACGATAAGACAGGAACATCTTGTGAGAGGCAGCCCATGGGAATAAACTCCTTTCCAGGGAACACCTGCAACAAAATATACCACAGTCAACTTAAATAAGTCGTGCAACAACACTCAGAAACTGCGTCAAAATCAATATTTCACTTCTTTGGTATTACAGAGTGTATATAAATCAGACCGACAAATCTCGGCAGCAGGTTAATCACGTTTGACATGAAGCACTAGTTATCTTCAGTATTTGCAGTAAACTAGTGTTTCATGTTCAGCTTCAAAGATATGTACCACCCTTAGGATTCACTTCAGACCATAGGTCGTATATGTGTTTTCACATTCTTTTTTCGTGATTTATATGCATTCTGTACTAGACAGACGTGTGCTTGCATGAAATTTACATAACTGAGTCAGAGTGAGAGTGAGGGCGAAAATAAACAAACATTGCATTGCTACTATGGACAATGAAAATACAATTAATAAAATTAACCTTTTCCCTTAGAAACGACACACATGCAAGTTTCATCTGTGATTCGAAATCAAGACACCTCGCTTCGTAAGATGGCGTCCGGCCAAAATATATCAACAAAAAGTTATATACCATNCAGTGGTGTAAATAGCCCATTACTGATCAGTCACTTAGAAAAAATGGGTCCCAATTTTACAGAATATGCACTGATCTGAAAGGGTATCTATAGTTTGTAATGATAAAGTAGCAAGTTTTCTTGGAAAATAAAAATATGATGCTCTCTGTATTTATGATATAGGCCTGCCACAACTATTGCACTCCTTAAGGGCATTGCCTAGTGTAGGACCGGTCAAGCAAAAGGACACAATTTTACATGATAAAAATGATTTTAGGAATATCATGTCTCGACTACCTTTCACAATATCGCTTTTAAACAAAAAACCACTTTGTGCCCCTTGAAGAGAAGAACCCTGATACCAGAGACCAAATAGGAGTGAATTAATAACAGTTATTTTTCATGTGTAGCTTGAGTCTATAAATGAAGCGTGCTCTTGAATAACGCTGTACGACTCATTTCACAGTTTACAGGTAATGGAAAAATAACCCCTCATTCCAGAGAATGATTACAAAGTTATTATGTAATACCGTATTGGTATTTGTTGTGCATACGAATGGGAAATACGTGAACTATCACAGCAGGTGATGCAGACTGTCGTATACAGCATTATTCCACGCTATTTTCAACAAAAGACAAAATGTGCTGTGCAGCATTATTTGAGCGCACGCTTCAAATTTTAATTCGCCCACAATTTTCAGGGTATTCAAAATTTTACAAAAAACTTTTTGTAGACATGCGGCCTCGGCATGATGGATTTGGTTTGAAAGTGATATTTTGAAAGGTGGCCGACACTTGCCTAAAATCATTTAATATGTAAAACCTTATCCTTTTACTTTGCCAGTCCCACACGAGGCAGTCACATTAACAGCAAAGTGCATGTGGAAACAAATGAGCTATAACTAGGACCACCTGTTTTTCGCAAAAAGATTTATGCCCAAGCTAAACTCAAAACTTCTTACATGCAAGCTTGCGAATTTCCTTTGGCTATTGGCTGCGTGTCTGTGTCAGAAGACATGTGCTACTCGACTGAGCCAATCAGAATGAAGTTACACTGATACTGAACGTCCGTGATAGGCTGGTAGACACTTAAGACACGTGCGGGGTAAAACCATCCAACCACGATATTGGTTCTGAATTAACGTGCTTTGGAGTACAACTAGTTATGGAATATTTTCGCAAATAACAAGTGGTCCTAGCTATAAGATACACTCTGCGCTACACATTTGATATAAAATGATCAGGCCTGTGGCACACAAACATTTTTTGCATCTCAGGTGTACACATACATTTGGCTGCCAAATGCCAGTTGACCGTTAAAAAAATGTGTGGGAAATGTGTCTAAAACTGTTCCCCAAAGGTGGAGCTGAATCGCCAGTTTATTGCAAACATTACAGAAACTATCTGTAATGGGAACATTGTCTTTGATAACGTATGAATGTACAACAATCAGTAAAACTTGTTGCTTTCATAAAATAAATTCAAAGAATATTACTTATACACTATTGTTTGTGAAAATTGCAACACCCAGAGAGAACGGCCCGAATGAATCCAAACTCGGACGATGCGTAGAACAGTGTACCAGCAATAAGTGATTACGTTTACAGAGACGGCGTGCACGTAGACCCAGCAGTGCCCTCTCTTGTATGTCAGTGTTATGCCAAGCTCAATCAGTGAAGACATGACAAGGAAGTGAAAGCAAGTGCCAGTACACCTCATCGACGTCAAAGGCAGCCGTATCAGCTGTGAGTGAGTTCGAACGGGGCAGAATGATTGGTCTCCGGGAAACTGGTTTGTCATACCGTGACACCTCTTTCCTCATTCTTATGAAAGTCCTGGTTTTAATGCAGTGTGAGATTTGCTTTCATTAACTCTTTACTGTACCTCTTTTTGGAGAATCCCGTTTCTGTCGTGAATGATTATCCATCCAATTCGCCAACCAGGTACAAAGAACCTGAAAAAATATTACAAGTACCATGTATATAAATCCCATTTATTATTTCAAAAAATATATTTTTTTAAAGATTAATACTGTTCTACATAAAACAAGTGAATGAATTAGAAAAGCNTTTATTATTTCAAAAAATATATTTTTTTAAAGATTAATACTGTTCTACATAAAACAAGTGAATGAATTAGAAAAGCCGAAGCACAGGAAAGAACAAAGGGTCCTTGAGCACTTGAACTTACTGCTTTGATTTTACCTCTCTATAACTAATGACACGTTAGGTAATTATATTTCAGATTTTTAAATAAAACAAACTACTTTTGACAGGCTGCAGGAAACAGAGGTCGTGGATATTCCGAGGATTTAAGTTGGACAAAGAATTTTGTGGGTGGGATTCGCTTTTAGTGGATTTTCGTGTGCNTCGTGGATATTCCGAGGATTTAAGTTGGACAAAGAATTTTGTGGGTGGGATTCGCTTTTAGTGGATTTTCGTGTGCATTATCATTTTTCCTCTTTGGCATGTAGTCCCCGGTTTAGAGATGCATCTCATATAAATACGTTATTGAGAAAAGATTTAAGCCAATATAATAATACAGCGTAAACCAGATATGTCTAATAATAAAACACACACTTTGGTTCAGCACAACCTAAACCTGAAAAAAAACAGAAAAAGAAAAAAAAAACAGAGAAGTGACAACATAACAGTTCTGTAATTGGACTTCAGAGTAGAGCAACCAATCTTCTATGCCAGCAACAAAATGTTCTGTTGGTTCACCACAGTTCTGTCTGCCGTGAGAACAATCCAAATATTTCTGAAGTTGCTCTGTAGATGGAACTATCTGTTCTGTAGTAGGGACGCTGCAGCAACTATAAGTATACTCGTACTTGCAAATACAACCACGGTCGGGAACACGACATAATGTTCTGTTGCTATTACTATCCAAATTAACAATATTTAGATCGCACCAACAACCAATCTAATTGATCTCCTTATATTAACAGTCTAGATGAGCAATGGGAACAGAAACATGGTTCCTACAATCGTATTTTTGTCTCAGTGTAGCACTTTGATTCCATCATCTTTTTTAACGTGCTTTCCTATACACTGGACTGTATTCTTTTGCTGCAGCCGGGTTGAAAAGTAATAAAGTTTTTTGAGGTAAATTGTATTTGATTATTATGAAAGTATATGAACGTAACTACAAACAATGTATGTCAATTTACAGGAGTATTTTCAACTTCTGAACTGGCTGCCTCATGTAAAGTTAACGGGAAGTGATTTTTTTTTTCTTCAGAGTTTGATTTCAAAAATGTTTATCTTATTGTGAACAGCCTATACACAGGTTTTGCTTAGTTAAAATATAATGTAAAACTAAAGAAAAGCTAGAGAACTTCATAAAAATATTAGGATCTTTCAGTGACTAATAACAAAGTGGTGGTTATTTATCATCTCTAGAGAAACTGTGATGTTTATTTGCAATAATCTGACCTATGAATAAGACTAGTGCTGAGTAACATGCCATATACATACCTCTTCGCCAGTCCGCTACACGATAAGACAGGAACATCTTGTGAGAGGCAGCCCATGGGAATAAACTCCTTTCCAGGGAACACCTGCAACAAAATATACCACAGTCAACTTAAATAAGTCGTGCAACAACACTCAGAAACTGCGTCAAAATCAATATTTCACTTCTTTGGTATTACAGAGTGTATATAAATCAGACCGACAAATCTCGGCAACAGGTTAATCACGTTTGACATGAAGCACTAGTTATCTTCAGTATTTGCAGTAACCTAGTGTTTCATGTTCAGCTTCAAAGATATGTACCACCCTTAGGATTCACTTCAGACCACAGGTCGTATATGTGTTTTCACATTCTTTTTTCGTGATTTACACGCATTCTGTACGAGACAAACGCGTGCTTGCATGAAATTTACATAACTGAGTCAGAGTGAGAGTGAGGGCGAAAATAAACAAACATTGCAACTATGGACAATGAAAATACAATTAATAAAATTAACCTTTTCCCTTAGAAATGACACACATGCAAGTTTCATCTTNATGCAAGTTTCATCTGTGATTCGAAATCAAGACACCTCGCTTCGTAAGATGGCGTCCGGCCAAAATATATCAACAAAAAGTTATATACCATGCCAATGTAGTAATCAAACATTACCCAATTAAAATTTTTCTGCCGAAAAATGGTTATGAAAACATATTATTTAACTGCTTTCATTAGAAATATATATATTAAAAAATATCTTTACAAGAAGATTAGGGTGAAGTGGAGAGATTTGGGCGGCTCTTAATATCGAGGTCTTGAGAGCCGATGACGTTGAAGTGAAGTGTGTGTGGAACAGCACCGGAATGCAGGGGGTAGGGGAAACGGAAGATCCCCGAGAAAAACCCACCTTTAATGTGGGGGCACTCGTTCTCTGATTTGCAGCGTGAGGCTCTGGGAACGGACCTTGTGTCTGATTGGCTACTGCGTGCTGTGACATATCCGCTATTGGTTGGGCTGACGCCTGTCATTGATTCATGCGTCAGTGCGTGACAACATCATCTGCAAACTGACGGAAGCACGCAGGGCCCCCTGGGCCGTCGTATGAACGACCCACATTACTAACTCTCCACTGAGTTATGGCGCCAGGCAATTCTACACTCAACCAGCTTTGGGTCACCTCGACCACGTCAGTTATAAGCTGTTCACGGTTATTTCAGCATTTTTGAAATTAGCCTTTAAAAAAATGTCACTGTCCTACCCTGTATACATTTTAATGGGCACATTGACTAGCATGCACCCAGTAAAGTTGGTAACGACATAGGTAAAATAATTCCATGTCTCGCAGTTGAATCAAAAGTGTTAGGCAAACATTTGTGAATACTGAAACAATTTCTTTTGCTTTCTATTTTTTTGAAGTTATACTTCTTTTGGCACGTTGAGGGTAAAAGTTTAGTGTGCAACAGAAGTTGCGCACGCACAGTGTAACGAAATTCGACAGTGAACGTGGTAGGGGTATAACCCAACACGCATAGTTGTGTGCGCACGACAGTGAACGTGGTAGGGGTATGACCCAATGCGCATGCGCATATAGTTGCATGCGCACAATGTAGTGAAATTCGACAGTGAACGTGGTAGGGATATGACCCAACGTGTATGCGCGGATCGTTTAGCTATATACAAATGCAAGGTACACAACATAGCATGTGGTTATATTTAAAACAGACAGAAAATCAGTTTATGTAATAAGCAAATAGAGTAACATTTCATTTATATTAGTAATTCATTGTAAATATATATATATATATATATATATCTTAATAATTAATTTTACTTACATTGTGCTATGAAAAATTTGTTAGTGACAAAAATTGTATTATACAATTTTGAAAGTGTTTTTAAGTATTTGAGGTTATTCAAACTAAAATTAACCTCAAATACGCAAAGTACACAACAATTATGATATGGGACAAGATCGGAATGAATATAAGCGTGAAATGGTAACATGTGTAATAAAATTTTATTTTAGTCACGCCAAAGAAGTATAACTACTAACTCGCGTACATAAGTACACACACCCATTTTTTTATTCATATAAGTCTAAGAATTAGTCAATTTGTATGATATAAAATTTTTTTTTTATTTATTTTACAGTTTCACTTATTTAATGTCAATTCTACTCAGTTTTGGAACAAAACGAATTTTCTTATGGGAGAGTTTGACATAAGGAAAATTTGTTCCAAAGAGGTCACTTTTAATCAAAGTTTTAAGCTACGCGATTAATAAAAGAGAGATTTCATTTAGTTAAGAAGTTATTTTATATTTTATTTATGATAAGCGTATTATTTATTTTTGTTTTTCAACGTAGTAAATATAGAAAATCCTATATATATGCGACACTAGCGCTTAATTAGTGGCGAAAAATTTTAGTTGCCGAACTAAAAGCATTGAGCTTCCCAACCTGAGTAGAATAAACCTTAACTTGACCGACGCATGAACATAGTGATGAGGCCCATATGGCACAAGGACATACAGTATGCGTACTAGTATATATTGAGCAGGACTTTCAAAAGTGACCAGTTTACCTTGAACAGTCTAAACGACAGTGTCGCACTGAGGGTGCGTGTTGACGTACCATGTACTCGTATATCTCGTCGGAGATGATCGGCACGAAGTTCCTCCTGGCGACGGCGAGTATGTCGAGCATGTGTTGGCGGCTGAAGACGGAGCCGCAGGGGTTGGAGGGGTTCGTCACCACCAGGGCGGCCGTCTTCTTGTCGATCTGCTGCTCCAGCTGCACCAGGTCCGCCTCCCAGCCTTTCTCTGGCTGGCCACACATCACACCACGTTAAGGCGATTGGCCACACATCACACAGTGTTAAGGGGGTTGGCCACACATCACACAGTGTTAAAGGGGTTGGCTACTCATCACACAGTGTTAAAGGGGTTGGCTACTCATCACACTGCGTTAAGGTGATTGGCCACACATCACAACGTGTTAAGGGGGTTGGCAGGGATGCACTCGGGATTTTGGTTTGGATAGGAAACAAGACGTAAAAAAAACATTAAAAAACAGACAGAAAAAAAGACTTAACATAAGGGGCCGCGGTGGCTGAGCGGTTAGCCTGCTCGCCTCCTACCAAGGCGAACTAGGTTCAATCCCCGGCTGGGCCACTCCCGAATTTTAGCATGTGGGAATCATGCCGGTGATCAATGGGATTTTTCGGGGATCGTCTGTTTCCCCCGCCCTTTCATTCCGGCGCTGCACCAAACCTCAATCACCCTCGTCGGCTCTCAAGACCTCGCCGCTGAGAGCCGCCCAAATCTCTTCACTCACTCATTTAAAATACAAGTGCGAAAGGAAAGCTTTGAATACGACGTTAAGATTTGGGACTAGTTTTCGTATTGTGTTGCTAACTTAAATGGGACCATGCCCGGCAGCGTATCCATTAACATACATGCTGTTAGAGGTATGAAGTGACTTGTTCCATGGGTTGATTTCAAAAGTGCTCAGTTTACCGTGAATGACCTATAGCTAGGGGCACCTGTTTTTTCGCGGAAAGATTACAGGATAAGTCGTGTTCCAACGCACCTTAGTTCAGAACCACTTTGGTGATTGGATCATTTGAATTGTTACGCGTCTTATCTGTCTGTCCGCGAATCACGGACGGTCAGTATCGGAGAAACTTAATTCTGAGTGGCTCGCTCGTGTGACAGACTACCTTGGCACAAAGACAAGCGACAAATAGTCAAATTAAGACTGCACGCGTGCACACAGGATATTGAAGTGTTTTCGCGAAATACAAGTGGCCCTACCTATAACTACCAGTCAATGAACGAGTGGCACAGGTCGAGCTATTCGAGCTGTGTCTTGGGGGCCAACGTGTCCACATAAAATAAATTGGCACAAGGTGTCTCCAGCGATGAAGGTTGTGAAGCTCACAGCTAACAAGCTCACCTCGTCTTGCAGCTGGTGAATTCCACTGGCAAATACGTGCGCACTTGGCACGAATGTTTGGAAACACGCTAGACTGCACCGTCTTGTTAAGTCCACTCGCGGATTCTTCACACTTTTTTGAAACGAACATTTGAAAAATCACCCCATGTCGTGTTTGGTTACTTCCTACATATACCACGTATCACAAGAGTTTTATACTTTTGTAACATAAAATTATCTTATTATTGGTTAAACTGAACTTTTGTTTATGTTTTATCTATAAATTAAAATATGTCTGTTGTAATTAATATTAATAAAACCAGAGAGAAAAAAAAGGTGTGTTGGCAATGCCCAGTAAGAAATAGTTTTCATGGAAAACGTCATTAATCTGAGTGCGCACGAATGCTGTGCGTTATCCCCTTGGCGTAATTTTCTATACTTGGTAAAGTTTTGTTTGCATGACGCGGAGGGATATCATGTAAGTAGGACATTAGCAAGGCCTCAGAAAAGTTTGAAGTAACCGCGAATTAGACTATAAATATATATATTTTTCACAGTGAACCCAGATCAGGCCCATAGACTACGGATGAGGTAGACCGATCTCGCTGGCTGCGCACAACCAATCTCCGTGTCCCAACATTGAACTGCTTTTCTGCCAGCACGGCGTGAATTGGATTTGAGGTTATAACACTATTTAGTAAACAAGTGCTTTGAGATGTTTTTATAGTTTCCCTAACCAATTTGTAATGCAGTTTGCTTTAATTCAAAGTGGTAACAATAATTTATTAATATAATAGTGCTTGTAATTTAAAAACTAATTTATGAACAAACACGTTGATCAGTGTTGACCATGTTGTGTTCCTTCGGGGCAGGCCAGTGTTGGGTACACGCGAATAAGCGGTCCATCTCATCAGTCGTCTATGGTGAGGTGGTCACCTTGAGGTCGTAGTGCTTGACGGTGATGCCTGTTCCCTCGGCGAGTGTGCGGTATATGGAGAAGCCGGGTCGAGGGACCAGGATGTTCTGTCCTGGGCTCGCGATGCCGCCGATGCAGATGTCCAGAGCCCCGGAACATCCGCTGCACAGGATCACGTCCTGCGAACAAAACACAGTCGCCACTGGGTGCTTGAGCCTACCTGGAGCTTTTTCCCGCGTTTGAGGACGAGGTGGCGATAAGGGCGAGACTGTCGCGCGCGTCAAGTGCGCCATCGCCGCTAAGCGCAGGGGTTTGAACTGACGTGCGGTGTTCTCGTCGTGCTGCGTGTGCCTATCGTGTACTCAACGGTGACTCTATCATTATATCGGTAAGAAGTGTGTGGGAAGGCTTAATGCAGGGCGCTCGAGTTGCTTTGTATGTATCTGACGCGTATATTTCGTGATACAGAGCTTTGGAAATACAGTTTTTAGCTCTGAAATGGCGTTTCTGAAATTTGCATGACGTCTTGAAAGCATTGAACAATCGTCGTCTGAAGTGTGAGTTCTTTTCGTAGATCATCACATTGGACGCACGTTTAATTGTTTCACGGTGAAAAGGAGTATTTCAAACTCTTCACAACGCAGTTCAAGCGCCAGCTAGACGGGGGCCTTAATAATACAGAAATGAAACAGCTGCTTATAGCGCCAACTCCGGCTGCACGCGCCGGCAAAATGGCTTCACTGACGAGCAACATGTTCAAACGCCGTTCCAGAACCTGAAAACTCCCGCGCGTCCACAGGTCTAGCTAGAACTTGTTGACTTGTATACTCGTAGCAACAATTATCGTAACACAAGTTTAAACCTACGAAACTAGTTAACAACTGCAAGTGTACATTCATGGTTTTGTAAATTACGATTGTAATTTGTTTTGCTATTCCATTATACTGCCCGCCATTTCCGAAACGATGTAATCTATTTTGCAGTGTTTGTTTTGCTGACAAACTAAAATATGTCTTTTTTTCCCTCAAGATAATCCTGCTTTTTCACCGAAAACATTTTTAAAATGTTTAATACTTAAGCTGAATTTTATTCTAAATTGAAAGTCGTTGACTGTCACGAACCTGTTTCTTGGCAAGTACCTGCACGACCGTCTTACACATGCAGCAGCCTTATCGACAAATATCAACGTATTTCAATATTATGTACAGCTACCATAACCATAACAAATATGAACCCAACTAAAGCTCAACATTTCATTACAGATGGACTTGCAAACAGTGTCTACCCCAGGGTCACAGACTTGCAGAAAATATGCAGATGACAATTGTGGATTTTTCTATAATCAAAACAACTAGCAAGTTTATAAGTTTGCGTTACAGAACCTGACTACAAGGATGGAATTTCACTTGTAGTTACAAACCGCACACTGGTAGCTACAAAAATAAACAAGTGTACGATCGTACTTACAATTTGTAGGACTTGCCGTGGGAAACCTAGTTACTCGGAAATCCCGGTGATTCAAATCTTTTCTGGAGGTGTGCAATTAACTTTAGGCGTTTGCAACGAAGAAACTTTTGTTTTGGAAACTGTACTTGTATCACTATAACGCTCTGTTATGCCGGGTGTTTTTTGAACAACACCTGCAAACTCCGACAGGTTGTAGGTACACTTTCCCCCTAAAAGTGATTTTTAAGGGAGCTGTGTGCCACCACAATATCCTAATTAATATAATAATAATAATAATGGCGTGTGGGGAGTGCACCCAGGGAAAGCGACACCCTCCGAGTGACGGTCTTTCCAGCTGGGACCCGTAGGTGACCGTCATCCCCGATCATGGCAGAAATTAAACCCTAGAAGGGAGCGGCGCTGGAATGCAATGGCGGGGGAAGCGGGAGTACCCCGAGAATGCCCGCCGGCAAGCGGCATCGTCCAGCACGATTCCCACATGCGAAAATCCGGGAGTGAGCCCGCCGGGGATCGAACCCGGATCGCCGTGGTGGGAGGCGAGCGCCCTGGCCACTACGCCACCGCTGCTCCATCCTAATTAATATGTCTTGTGTTTTCAGTGTTTTGCCTGCACGTAAGGTAACAAATATTCTGTTCTGAGAGTTAACCACGTATTTCTAGAAAACTGTTCACCTGGGGGTGTCCCGAGAAGACTATCTTTTTTCTTAATTTAGACGAGTTGATTCATATGGCGCCTTTAAAATCGCGTGCATCTTATTTTTTACAAAGTTTCATTCAAAAATAAGATGCCAAAACCCTATTTTCACCACGAAGGGGGATGATATTGCCAACTGCGTTTTCAGACGTGTAGGATACAAAACACCATTTTCCGTTTGTTGCTTAATCGCAAGTATTTTTTTTTTAAATATATATTTTGAAGGAAAATCATTTCAAAATTCGAGTTTTGGGGATGCGTAGCTCCTTTAACACATCAATATTTAGTTCCAGCTGTTGCGAAAGAGGAGATTTTTTCTCTGACTAGTACAAATGAATTCTTTGTAATAACTTANTATATTTAGTTCCAGCTGTTGCGAAAGAGGAGATTTTTTCTCTGACTAGTACAAATGAATTCTTTGTAATAACTTACTGGGTGGGCATTTCCAACCCAACCGATATACAAAAAAACAAACGACTATAAAAGTTTTATAGTTACACAACAACATAATAAATTACGATTTCTTAATTAACCAATCAACATCTTTAAACTAACAATAAGAGCACAGTACAACCTAACCCTTTAATAAGAGCTTATCTTATATTAATTAGATATATCATGGCATACAATAAGAATTTAATGTAATATAGATAATTACCGATAAAAATAATTAATTGTAAATAAATATTCTTATATAATAGGTATTAGTTATGTATAAATCCCTTACTTTTTCATTTAAATGAAAAAAGTAAGGTATTAACTGTATATAATAAGGCGCCATCAGCAGCTGGTAACAAAGTGTTTGTATGCTAGCAGCAGCAAGTAACATGAACCAGGACAAAGATGACGTCAGTATTAACGCCAGCTTCTCACCTTGTACAGCAAACACCAAGATTATACCTATTTCGCAGTACGTCGTACGTGAACGAGTATACTATGGATATTATGGCAAGGGGAAAACTCATACATATATATTTCGTCTCATTTTTTTTCCGTAAGGCATAACCTGGCAAAGTTAGTCGGCGTTGTTCAAAAACATCCGCCATATTGGGACCAATTAACATGTGTTTGTGCTTGATGCTATTGGCAACAGATATTTACTGGTCCACGGAATGTCGTCTCAAAAACCAATTATACATCCCAAACTTGAGTGACTTCCCTGGCTGAACATTGTTTTCTGCCGTGTACAGTGCAGATCATCAACTACANTATACATCCCAAACTTGAGTGACTTCCCTGGCTGAACATTGTTTTCTGCCGTGTACAGTGCAGATCATCAACTACATTTCCCGTGCAACATCATATATATATATATAGGAAACTATGAGGAAGGGTTAAAGACTCGTGAAAAATATGTTTTACTTGTTCAACAACGCCTATTNATATATATATAGGAAACTATGAGGAAGGGTTAAAGACTCGTGAAAAATATGTTTTACTTGTTCAACAACGCCTATTTTTGAGGAAAGCTGAACTTGAGAGGCCTCACCGGTTATCATATTGATCTCATTGTAAGTAGTTGTGTCTATTACAGTTTTTAGAAAACTATGGAATATTTTGGTGTGAATCTTTTTCCACGGCAGAAACGAAAGTCGGTGTTTTGTTGCCCATTCATAGATTTGGTTATTGAATAATAAATGTGGACGTTGAAAAGTGCCAAAGTCCTTTTAAAACAGTGTAACCTTAGCGACCATGCTACATATTTTCTGAAAACTGTATTGAAACAGCATAGTCGCCGCTTGAAGTTCCGAGTAAACAGAAGACACGCGATGCTNCATATTTTCTGAAAACTGTATTGAAACAGCATAGTCGCCGCTTGAAGTTCCGAGTAAACAGAAGACACGCGATGCTGGCTCGTGCTATGTTCCATCGCCGTCGCAGCGCTTCCTTAAGGCGGAACGTGACCTTGAGACGTTCAATACGGTTTATTAGGGATTCCCCTTAATGCAGAGTATACAAATTGTGGAATTCATACGTTGTTGGCGGAAACTGAGAGACTGATAACACCATTAGAGAAGTCTTGAACAGGCGAACGATTATGCGTATTTTAACATTGAAGAACGTAAACATTTCCACAGTAAAATGCACATACACAACTACACAAGTCTCGAAATCCTTCAAGAATTCCTTTTATTGACGTAAGCACTTACGTTTGGATCTACGGTCATGCTCGGAGTCGACGAGTACTTCGCCACGGCTTCTCTGGCTTCTTGGCTACCTGCAACAGTAATTACGACATGCCGTTAGTGATTAGCAATCAGCCAATCACGTATTTAAAAATAGCCTACCACAAGCAACCCTTGGAAAAATTGACAGAGAATGCCACAGCAGGATGACATTTATAAATGCTCGCCGCTTCACGCAGCATTTTCACGTTCGTTTCTATTCTAGTTAAGTGAACAATTAAGAAGACCACCTTTAAAACTATACCTGCTCGTTTCTACGTCTAGGATAACATTCAACTACACCGATAAACTTTGTGAGCTGATCCATCACAGTAGAGCTCGATGGAAATGTACATGACTTATGGTCTAATTAGAAAGCCAAGCAAATCACACACCTCCGTGGAAAAACGGAGGTGCACAATACGTTTAGTTATACGTAAGTCTACATGTGACCTCTGCGGTACTGACTTCCGTGGCACAGTTGGTTGCGTGCCGACTTACGACGTGAAAGGATTCCGGGTTTGAGTCTCGGGTAAGGCATGGGTGAACATTTGTGTGAGTCTGTATGAGTCATCCTACCACAGGAAATGACGTTAAACCTTATAAGAGATGTTACATGTCAATTAAAATATGTAGAAAAAGTGGCAAAATTGGATCATGAGGTGCAGGGTTCGAATCAGCCCGGATATCCCATAGGCAGGAACACTCGATTTTCGGGAAAAAGAGTTCCNCATATTTTCTGAAAACTGTATTGAAACAGCATAGTCGCCGCTTGAAGTTCCGAGTAAACAGAAGACACGCGATGCTTGCTCGTGCTATGTCCCATCAGCGTCTCGGTGCTTCCTTAAGGCAGAATGTGACCTTGAGACGTTCAATACGGTTTATTAGGGATTCCCCTTAATGCACAGTATACAAGTTGCGGAATTCATATGTGGTTGGCGGAAACTGAGAGACCGATAACACCATTAGAGAAATCTTGAACAGGTGAACGATTATGCTTATTTAACGTTGATGAATGTAAACATTTCCACAGTAAAATCCACATACACAACCACACAAGTCTCAAAATCCTTCAAGAATTCCTTTTATTGATGCNGATGAATGTAAACATTTCCACAGTAAAATCCACATACACAACCACACAAGTCTCAAAATCCTTCAAGAATTCCTTTTATTGATGCAAGCACTTACGTTTGGATCTACGGTCATGCTCGGAGTCGACGAGTACTTCGCCACGGCTTCTCTGGCTTCTTGGCTACCTGCAACAGTAATTACGACATGCCGTTAGTGATTAGCAATCAGCCAACCACGTATTTAAAAATAGCCTACCGTAAGCAACGCTTGGAAAATTGATAGAGAATGCCCCAACAGGGTGACATTTCTAATTGCTCGCCGCTTCACGCAGTATTTTCACGTTCGTTTCTAGTTGAGTGAACACTTAAGAAAGACAACATTTAAAACTATACCTGCTCGTTACTATGTATATGATAGCATTTAACTACAACGATAAACTTCGTGAGATGGTCCCTCACAGTAGAGCTCGATGGAAATGTACATGACTTATGGTCTAATTAGAAAGCCAAGCAAATCACACACCTCCGTGGAAAAACAGAGGTGCACAATACGTTTAGTTATACGTAAGTCTACACGTGACCTCTGCGGTACTGACTTCCGTGGCACAGTGAAGGGATTCCGGTTTGAGTCCCGGGTAAGGCATGGGTGAACATTTGTGTGAGTCTGTATGAGTCATCCTACCACAGGAAATGACGTTAGACCTTATAAGAGATGTTACATGTCAATCAAATATGTAGAAAAAGTGGCAAAATTGGATCATGAGTCGCAGGGTTCGAATAACCGCGGATAGCCCATAGGCAGGAACACTCGATTTTCGGGGAAAAGAGTTCCTTTCCATTTGTATATCAGAACACTTTAGTTGAGGTCCACTTTTGCGAGTGGGAAGTTTCAACTATTGCGCGTCTTAGGTTGCTGCTAGGCAGTGGCGAACATAAGGGGAAAAAAGGGGGGGGGGGAGATCGCCTCCCCCGAGAAGATGAATTCTTCTATAGTTACCGCAGTATAATACTGTTGGGTTGGAAAATAACTTTTACGTGTCGCTGGTCTTGTACGGTGAATTTTAATTTTGATAATAGGCTATTCACGGTAAAGTGAGCACTGGTGAAAGACTTCTTATTTTGAATAATAGTCAATAAATATACTTTACTTTAGCCCTAGACGTCAACTTCCGAGTAAGATGGAATATACACATTGCGTTTATTAATTACATGGCAATATTTATTTTAAAAGGTTGTTAATAAATAAAAAATGGCTGAAAGGAAAAAGTTAGTAGGGCCTCAAAAGTGATCACTTTACCATGAACAGCATATAATTTAAATGTTGTGCTAGTTTAGTAAAAATTTGAAGCTTGCCGAATGTATTCATAACACTGTTTATACACGTTGGCTCAAAAATATATTATTATCATTATTATACATGATTTTGTCATAAAATAAGCTGATTTTCTGCTAAACTAAAATTTGATATAAAGAAATTCCCGTGATAAAGGGGGGAGTGGGGAGCCCAAACCCTCGCCTTATAAGAGGCCATTAGACAGTCTCTAACTTTGATAGAAATCTATTCCCTTCCTCTACCCACACCACCCAAAACTTCATGCAATTTCGATCGCAACCTCCGAAAAAATTGGCCTGCACACGCCACTGCTAACAGCGAACCACGTATGTTTAGTACCGGAGGTACCCAATTCCGGTTCGTGCAGTCAAAACATCGCAATGCTGGGCCTTCAGACATATCGAATATCGACAACGATGACCTACTACAGATTCACTAGAAGTATAAATTATCTCTGGTTTGTCAAACCTCTCTTGATTTAATTGCAGGCCATCTACTGCATTCCGAGTAAGGACGAGTAACTTCAACTACAGTCACTCTGTTTGAAAACCAATCCCTACCAGGTGGACGGTGGTAATTCACTGGAGAACTCAGGTTCGATTCCTAGTCCGGCCATACTGATCTCGGTTTTCCATGGTTTCCCTAAACCACTCCAGGCGAATGATGGGATGGGCCCCTAACAAAGGTCATGGCCGATTCCTTCCCCAATCCCTCTTCCCTGAAAAACTCCCTCCGTCTCTAGTGACCTCGCTGTCGACGAGACGTTACGCACAACTGCCTACCTACCTTTCAGGCGAATGCTCATTCTATACGAACAATACGGGTTTTTATTCCAACAGACAATATAGCCTTAACCACCTTCAACTGGTAGATGGACAGACATTACCTCGCATAACCTCTTAATAAATAAAACTATCGCAATGGCATTCATGCCGATTTTATTCGAAAACAATTACATCATAGCAGTGGTCATCTAAACCTTGGATCGCAAATTTACCAACATCAGAACNGGAAAAAAAGCGAGCACAAATGGTTTTGAAATTTAGGCCGGGCGGAACTCTTTTTCACCAAAGTCAGTTGTCCTTACTTAACTATAGATACGTGTGGCGTTTTGGGTATGATTTAAAGTTAATTGGAACCGCTAGAAAACTGTTTCCAAAAATTAAAACTTTCAATGTTTTTGTAAAGAAAAATAACGGCGTGGTTTGAGAATGTAGTATTAGAAGGTGCGATACTTAAATGAACGCTAAATACGTNTTTGAGAATGTAGTATTAGAAGGTGCGATACTTAAATGAACGCTAAATACGTCGATAAAAAGCTGCAGGTTTTTTGGAAGCGAATTCAGAAGATCCAAGAAACTGCAATTTTAGATAACATTTTTTTGCCAACTTTGAGAGCAAATATTTTTCCAGCGTGATGCATTACTTTCGCGCTATTTTTTACTTAGTAAATTTTAACCTCTTAGCGTGGCGCAAGATATCGCGCTGAAATAATGTATCCTTCCATTAAAAATTTTTTCTCACAAAGTAAGCAGAAACTGTTATTTAGGATCGTCCTTTCTTAATTTTTTTTCCTAATTAGGTTTCCAGGAACCCGTAAACTTCACGCGTTAACGGCCACGGAGTATACATAGGGAATCAATGTTAAAAACATTTATTCTCAATGCATTAGTTTTAAAGCTAACTATTTCACACGCAAAAAAAATTACTCAACCCAACTTTTTCAGACGATACTGTCACGTTACNGTACATTTTAATATTATAATGTTTGACGTTTAACGTAAAATCCCTAGTATATCCGTTTGCACATGACATGTTGCAGAACATGTGACATGACTGTCGGTGCAGTACAAGCCCAGAAGCTATCAGCCAATCAGACAGCGCCTTTACTTGGGCAATGCTACTGGTTGCTGCAGACACACCAACTAGTTTACAATTGGTTGCTTCTCTTACCATGCATCTGATGAAATACTTTCTATAGGTTCTATAGAGTCCGTTGTTACAAGACATTCGCAAGTCATTTTAAAACCAAAAAAGCTCTTCTTTTGCAACGCCTGAAAATAAAAACTAATGTGTACGTTAAGAGTTTTAAGTTGAAAAAAAAAAATATTAACATATAATAATTTGCAAGATTTCTCGACATGCCAGTATTCCCTTAAAAATGTGACGTAGAAAACATTTTGTTTGAAACAGTTATCTTTAAAATCGATGCTTTGAGAAGGAATGTCTGTTAACACTGATTCCCCATTTAAACTGAGTGGCTGCGGGGTTGGCANCTGATGAAATACTTTCTATAGGTTCTATAGAGTCCGTTGTTACAAGACATTCGCAAGTCATTTTAAAACCAAAAAATCTCTTCTTTTGCAACGCCTGAAAATAAAAACTAATGTGTACGTTAAGAGTTTTAAGTTGAAAAAAAAAAATATTAACATATAATAATTTGCAAGATTTCTCGACATGCCAGTATTCCCTTAAAAATGTGACGTAAAAAACATTTTGTTTGAAACAGTTATCTTTAAAATCGATGCTTTGAGAAGGAATGTCTGTTAACACTGATTCCCCATTTAAACTGAGTGGCTGCGGGGTTGGCAGTGTTGGCACTTCCCCCGCGGGCCGGTCCACGGGTGTGTAATGAGGCAACCACATGCTCACCTCTGGCAGCGGTGTANGGTTGGCACTTCCCCCGCGGGCCGGTCCACGGGTGTGTAATGAGGCAACCACATGCTCACCTCTGGCAGCGGTGTAGCCGTTGAACCTGATGGACTGGAGACTCTCTTGCACAGCCTCCAGCAGCTCTCCAGGCGGCTGGAGGTTGCCAAACACCGTCGGATCACCTGGAAACACACGCAGTTACACGACGTGTTAGACATCAGAACAAACCCACAACTACTTCAGTTTCCACTTCGGTATCATCATCAACAACTTCATTCACACGATTTCCCGACTCGGTTATAAAGCAGCTCGCAATAAACACGGGCACTTCCGAAAGCCCTGCTCGATATCTACTTGTATGCACTTAGCGTATTCTTAAACGATACGGACGTAAACACTGATGTAGGCCTGTTCACTTTATGTATGCGTCGGTCGTGTGAGACAAGTGAAATTATTATAAAAGCAAATATTTTACAAATCTGCTCATTTTACACTTAAATGCATCTAAAACACAGGGAAAAAATATACCATTTCAGTATCATTCACAAATGTTAATATAACACTTTTAATTCAAAGTTAAGACAAGGAACTACTTTCCCTCCGTCGTTACCAACTTAACAGAGCGCTTGCCAGTCAGTGTACCCGTTAACATTCTGGATGATTCTAAAATCACGGGACAAACATTGACGAGTGGTAGAGCTCACTAAAACAAACAATTGTTGTATAGGAATATATGGGCGGAAGTGACGCGTAGAGGCACAAACACAATAACATAACACATTAACGAAAACATAAAGTGTTCATTAGAGTAATGTTAAAACAGTTGCTGGAAATGCATCCACCAACAGTCACGCATGCTTGGCGACCTCTGCATATGGCGTGATTGGCTGACAATGGTGGCGATAGTTGAGGGCAGTCAAACGGTGCGCCAATGACCTGCTGCATCAGCATCACTCCACCGACGCTACCAAGCTTGCATTACTGTCGGTGGTAGCAATTTTGAGCAATTATTATAAGCATTACTGTAAAAAGGCATTTAGCGGCGACGTTGTAAATAAAAAATGTGTTGCATTTCATGTGTTATTTTTTTGTGTTTGTGCCTCGACGCGTCACTCCCGCCCATACATTACTGTACAATAAGTGTTTGTTTTAGTGAGCTCCACCACCCTTCAATGTTTGTCCCATGATTTTAGAATCACCCTGTATATGCAGGTAGGCGAAGTGACAGTTTTCAAACGTTGATGTCATAAGAGCTGAACTAACCGTGAACAGCAAANCAGTTTTCAAACGTTGATGTCATAAGAGCTGAACTAACCGTGAACAGCAAATACGTGTGTGTGTGTGCGAGTTTGCGTCTGTGTATGTATGAAATATATGTTTGCATGAATATAGAATTTTTTTTTTAACTTCTTCTCCTTCTTCTTTCGTGGATTAGGCATCTTCAGTGCGTTCCGGCGTCCATTTCGCTCGGGGTCTTCCTACATCTCGTTATCCTCTCGGTCGATATCCCAATGTTAAAGCTGGTAGTCTGCTTTCTCGCATTCTTCTTAGATGCCCACACCGCTTCTTGTCGTTTTTCCTCAGCTTGTCAAGCAAAGGTTCTACTTCAAGTTCTTCCCTTTTTTTTAATATGTACCCTTGTGTCTATACACGTATAAAGATGTCTGAAGCAGAACAGCCCCAGATACATAGAAGCCTGAACATGGTGTTGCNATACGTGTGTGTGTGTGCGAGTTTGCGTCTGTGTATGTATGAAATATATGTTTGCATGAATATAGAATTTTTTTTTAACTTCTTCTCCTTCTTCTTTCGTGGATTAGGCATCTTCAGTGCGTTCCGGCGTCCATTTCGCTCGGGGTCTTCCTACATCTCGTTATCCTCTCGGTCGATATCCCAATGTTAAAGCTGGTAGTCTGCTTTCTCGCATTCTTCTTAGATGTCCACACCGCTTCTTGTCGTTTTTCCTCAGCTTGTCAAGCAAAGGTTCTACTTCAAGTTCTTCCCTTTTTTTTAATATGTACACTTGTGTCTATACACGTATAAAGATGTCTGAAGCAGAACAGCCCCAGATACATAGAAGCCTGAACATGGTGTTGCNCCTTGTGTCTATACACGTATAAAGATGTCTGAAGCAGAACAGCCCCAGATACATAGAAGCCTGAACATGGTGTTGCATGTGCGCTTCTTTAAGTCCGTGGACATTGTATCACCTACATTTAGTTCTTTTTATTTTACGCACGTAAGAGGAAGAATTGTAATGTAAGTAAAGAATTTAATTTTGCAGTTTTCAGACGATTAATGAGTGACTAAAGTCGTCCTGTCCATGCCAATGTTAAGCCGTGTCCGAATTGTCGGCATAAACTTTGTTAAGCATGCACATACGCCCTTATGTGTGTCTGACGTGTCCAGACTTTTCACAGGGTCATCGCTTCGTCATACCACGCTCGTCACACATTCTCTCGGCAACAGTGGGGCCGCGGTGGCTGAGCGGTTAGCCTGCTCGCCTCCCACCAAGGCGAACCGGGTTCAATCCACGGCCGGGTCACTCCCGGATTTTTTCCATTTGAGAATTGTGCCGGACGATACCACTGGTTAGCGGGCCTTCTCCGGGATCTCCCGTTTCCCACGCCCCTTAATTCCGGCGTTGCTCCATACTAGCTTCAATCACCCTCGTCGGATCTCCAGACCTCGCTGTTAACAGTCACCCAAATCTCTTCACACACTCACCCTCGGAAACATCATAAACTACGAGAGAAAAAAAAATGCGCTGGATGGAGGCACGAGCGTGTTTGATAATAATGAAAAAAAACAAATATCAATTAAAATAGATTTTTAATTTCGTAGTGTTCATCAGCTACTGCCATGGAGACCTATAAATAATCTTCCAATATCAGACAATAATATTAGTCACGCACGCAAACTATTCAGGGCTGGCAGAGGGTAATTGGTAACGTAAAACTGTTTTCTAACAACTGGATGGCATTTCAGAACAACGAGCATGCAACATTCGTATGTTTTCAAACTGGAGTTCTAAACGCAACCTTCACGAAACATTTACAACTGAAACGAAACAAATATGTCAAACGCGCCAAGTACGCAAACACAGCTATAGGATATTCACGGTAAAGTGAGCACTTTCGAAAGCCCTCTCATTTGGAACAATAGTCAATAAATATATTTTATTTTAGTCTTAGACGTTAACTTCTGGGTGCGGTGGAATATACATACTGTGTTTTTTACTTACATGACAATATTTATTTTAAAAGGTGGTTAAAGGGGAAAAAAATGGCTGTCGGGGAAAAGTAAATATGGCCTCAAAAGTGCTCACTTTACCGTGACCAGCCTATAACAAGTAAGCAGCTTTGTGCACTTGACAAGGGTAGAGATTCTGCGTACATCGCTAGTATATGCTTATACATGAAGGCGTATCCATTCGCTGATTGGCTGCACGAAGAGTGAGTGAGTGAAGAGACTCAGGTGGCTCTTAACATCAAGGTCTTGAGATCCGATGAGGGTGAAGCGAGGTGAGTACGGAGTAGCACCGGAATGCNTGGCTCTTAACATCAAGGTCTTGAGATCCGATGAGGGTGAAGCGAGGTGAGTACGGAGTAGCACCGGAATGCAAGGGCGGGAGAAACCGGAGATCCCCCGAGAAAACCCGTCGACCAGCGGCATCGTCCGGCACGATTCCCACCTGGGAAAATCAGACCCCGCCAGAGATATCGAACCCGGTTCGCCTTGGTGGGAGGCGAGAAGTCTGACCACTACACCACCGCGGCCCNCGGCACGATTCCCACCTGGGAAAATCAGACCCCGCCAGAGATATCGAACCCGGTTCGCCTTGGTGGGAGGCGAGAAGTCTGACCACTACACCACCGCGGCCCCCATAAGTCGGAAGGATACGAAAATGCACAGAGAAGTAGGTCGTAGGCAGGTAGGTCACCAGAAGTGTGTAAAAGAGTTTGCACTCTGGTTGTGGCAAGTCGGTGGCGCGATTGACGGGCGAAGGCGAGGATCGCCTGTCCAGTAAGCTCCGATGACATGGCGAGGTGTGTTGCATCAGCCGACCAGGTTAAAGCTGTGCGAGGCGTCGCTCCCTGACACAAGCCAGTCTCTACCGAGTCCTGGGACGGACCACGTCGATGCACCTGCACGTCTCCTCGGCCTATCGCTCTTGCCGGCACAACTCACCAGGTATGGACTGAGGTCAAGGGCTCGCTTTCGCAAGGTTCGCGTTAAACTTCCTGCTAGGCGAGAACTTTAGGAGCGGCCCAACCGTTAGTAACAGGTTCCTCTTAACATTGATGTCACTTTAAAGTCCTCGTCAACTGATTGTCACCCGAAGTTGTCGATAGTGACTTTAACGAAAGGTTTTGAGTGAGGTTTCGAGCGTAAATAATGTTTATACAACGTTTGCTATAAATTAATGAAAGTTATGATGAATATTACAAAATACTAGAAAAAAAAATGTTTTTCATACCTACATGAAAGCAATGAGTTTTCAATGTGACTAACTTTGGTAGAAGACCACTTTGGGAATTAAACATTTGGCTTTTATACATTTTCCACCACCAAATATTTGCGAGGCGTAAAACATTTCTGAGGAATGGTTGCATTTTATAATCAATTCATACCAAATGTTTTAGAATTAAAAATCCGTTACTTCGTCCCAGGCTTTACGTTTCTCGCGCCAATGTTATATGGCATCTATTTGCTTGCTTTCAATCGTTTTTTTTTTTCCTTCTGATTAATCAACCAGCAAATTTTCTTCCACATGGGTAAAATTAGTACACCTTGACCGTTTCGTTATTATAACCTAAACCCTCCTAAACTACCACAACATAAAAAAAATAACAATAAATTTTTTTTCGACGCATGTCATAGAGAACATAATCTACTAACCAATAGAAATGCGTGTTTTACAATCCCTTTCGTAATATAACGAAGATGGTGAAAAATGACTGCAAAGTGGAAGTCCACGTTAAAGCTATTGTTATCTTGATGTGGAGATTAAGTTTCGAGCAGTTTAACGCGACGAACCTATGAAAGTTTCCCGTAGTCTCTAATACTGCCCGGAATGATTCTCAATGCTTATGCTATCGTTTATTGTGAATTGTGTACCACTGGAGGCCTGCAAGATTCGTGTAGTAANAACCTATGAAAGTTTCCCTTAGTCTCTAATACTGCCCGGAACGATTCCCCGTGCTTATGCTATCGTTTATTGTGAATGGTGTACCACTGGAGGCCTGCAAGATTCGTGTAGTAATTTGTCTCCAGACTGAACTCCAGGATGATGTGTGTTGTTTTCTTGTCTGTTGTCATTAGCAGACAACTCGTGTGGCTCGTCCCAAGGTCACTTGCAGACAATAGTTACGGTGGCAGGTCGCCTGGGTAGGCCGCGCGCGGTGTGCAGAGCTCCAGCAGAAAAAGTTTTATTAAAAAACCGTCCAACCTGTCTGAGTGAGGTCTTCTTACGAATAGCATTTAAGAAACGTTACGCGTCTGTATGCGTTTTTCAGTTCCTCCATTTCTCTCTAAAGCATGTTTTTGTGATAGTGGGAATGGCTCAAACGGGTGTTTTCGCTGTAATTTTTAGTTACAAACATTCCGGTACAAAACATTAAAAAAGGAATAGGGACGTGTGTCGAACCTTTATTTTTATTATTACGTCATAAAATGGTAGGGTCTCCGCTGAAAGTATCATAGAGGGGCGTTATCGACGGCGAGACTGCACGCCAGTTCAGTGCTTTGCCGCATCTCCGCTACTCTCTCAACTACGCGTACACTCTGTCGCCCCTAGCGCTCCCACGCTTTTAGGCCTCAGACGCGCGAAATTCCTTCAACCAGGCGGCCACCTTAAGGTTTAAAAGTGGAGCAACCAATCTCCGGTGAAGCGGTCGTACAGGTGACAGACGCTGTATAGTGAATCGAGCTCTTAGTAGGTAGTGAAGCAGAGCGGTGAAGGGCAGATAGGGCAGTGAAGTTTTCACGTTGCCAAATAATAACGTGAATTTTGCATCTCTCTAGATATCACGTGCCGGTCCAAAAAATGAGAAAAGAAGTAGGAAATTGTTTTCTAGGACTAATGTTAACATAACAGAATATCTTGTTTCAAACCAATTTCAAAATGTTACCCAAGTGAAATATTTCGCTTCTGCTCAAACGCCATAAATGTGTTTCGTCTGCAGACAAATTTAAATTTTTATGATAAGTTCAAATCTGAAAAAAAATATGCTAGAAGTTAAGCCCTTTTAGGCGAATTGAGTTCCGCACTTCAAATAAATTGCCTCGTGGCATTCGGTAACCATTTTAGCAAAGTTGAATTGTTTTTAGATAAATTTTTTAGAAATGTGTTTGACGCTAGTTTTATGATCAAAATCTTTGTAACTACTTCACAAATGTGACATAATTTATTTTAAATTGTTTTTTAATTGAATTGCTGTCGATTTCATGTTTATAAAACAACGCAATTTTTCTTCAATCCTTGGAAAGATATTTTGGGACTTGAACTCTCTTGAGATACCAGTATACATGGAGCGATTTACGAAATTTAATAGGCCATTCCAGCGTTTCCGGACGAATCGGCAACTCGAAATAATCCCATTCACTTCAAAGATGGTCATGATTCCAGCGATACAAGTAATAAACTTTTACAAGTTAGTTTGTATTATTTCTAAGTTTCAGTCGCTCTTGTTTAAAACCCGTTCTCCGAAATCAGGCAGCGTTCTTATTTTTCCAAGAATTGTAATGTTTGGTAAAAAAATATAATTACTAACTTTTTGGGGTCCAACGCCCTTAAGTCGTTCATGCATAGCAACACTCGCAATCACGTCGTGTCCAATCGCTGCCACGTGCAAAGTACTGAAATGATACGTCGCGTGTAAGTGCAAGGCTTAAAGCCGTTAGTTATCCTGTCATTCTGCTGTGGTAAGTTTGTAGCAAAGTTCNACGTCGCGTGTAAGTGCAAGGCTTAAAGCCGTTAGTTATCCTGTCATTCTGCTGTGGTAAGTTTGTAGCAAAGTTCGGAATATAACAGTTTTGAAAATCTCGTTTTGGCTGTGCTCAAGGACTTCAAAATAACGCGCGAGAGATGTTGAAAGCTTTATATTACGCGTAAATGAATTAATGACTGGCTTTCAGAATAATATTAATAACGGCGTGTGGGGAGTGCACCCAGGGCAAGGCGACACCCACCTAATGACGGTCTTTCCAGCTGGGACTCGTAGGTGACCGNACGTCGCGTGTAAGTGCAAGGCTTAAAGCCGTTAGTTATCCTGTCATTCTGCTGTGGTAAGTTTGTAGCAAAGTTCAGCGCAGGTCTTTATGCAAGTTTCGCAGATATTAGAGTAAAATATTACGGAATATAACAGTTTTGAAAATCTCGTTTTGGCTGTGCTCAAGGACTTCAAAATAACGCGCGAGAGATGTTGAAAGCTTTATATTACGCGTAAATGAATTAATGACTGGCTTTCAGAATAATATTAATAACGGANTTGAAAGCTTTATATTACGCGTAAATGAATTAATGACTGGCTTTCAGAATAATATTAATAACGGAGTGTGGGGAGTGCACCCAGGGCAAGGCGACACCCACCTAATGACGGTCTTTCCAGCTGGGACTCGTAGGTGACCGTCATCCCCGGGCATGACAGAAATGAAACCCTATAAGGGAGCGGCGTTGTAATGCAAGGGCGGGGGAAGCGGAAGTGCCCCGAGAAAACCCGCTGGCAAGCGGCATCGTCCAGCACGATTCCCAAATGCGAGGGTCCGGGAGTGAACCCGCCGGGGACCGAACCCGGATCGCCGTGGTGGGAGGCGAGCGCCCTGGACACTGCGCCACCGCTGCCCCTGGTTTTTCAGAATATTCACACTCTCGTTAAGTTTTGTTTAAACTGTTATTGCCTTTTTCTTGCGCAGGCAAACGCCGGTACAAAAAATTAGCTCTAGTAGATGAGAATTTGCATTCGTAAATCGAGTTTTGCGATTGTTGTCGCTATGGGAAGTCGAATGCTGTGCACTTCTGACGGTTTGCGGGTTCACACGGATGTGGAATGTACTTGTATGTAGATTGATAAAGAACTCTGTACAAATAAAAGCGTAATACGATGCGTGAAGGGGGAAAAAAAAGTAGTCATTTGACCAGGAACTATTATGCCGCACAGTGGTTATTTGTTTATCGTGGGAGTCTGACTTGAGCGAAAATGTTTAATAGATCGGTACTGAGCAAGTATCGGTCACGTGTTTCCTTTCAGCGCATCTCGCGTGAGTATGTAATTCATAAATTCGGTAATAAGCGAAACATTCTTTCTTTTGCTTTTTTTTCCTGGTTCGGGATACACGTTGGGAAATGTAAACTTCAATGGTTTCTGTCCAAGTAGGCACATAGCCACTTCGAGGTCACTTCAAACTTTCCTGAAGCTCTGCCAAAGTTCTTACTTTCAGGCTACTCACTTCGTATCCTTCCGCCACATGCAGGATGTTCGTAATCTCCGTGCCCAAACTCCAGACATAGTTTCTTTGGGCCGATTGTAACACAAAATCCCAATACACTTATATACGGGAAAGTATTGTTTTATTATAATCTGTGTTCAGAGTTGCGGTGTACAACGCCTGGAGAACAAGGCGGTGCGATCATGCGTGTAGGACAAGCTGCATAGGAAGCAGGCGTGCGACGCTGCGTATGTAATAATTTAGTGTTGCCAACACTGCATTTCTAAAAAAAAACACTAAATATGGAAATTAAACTTTCTTTTCACAACTAACGTAAACAAATTATTTAAATAATATTTTACGTAAGAACAATTTCTTACTGGCCATTACCAACACACCTCTTCCCTCCGTATTTTTAATGCTTATTGACCACGAAATAAACATTATGATTTACAAATAAAAATTAGTGAAATTTTTATTTAACCATAAAATAACATTATTTAATATTAATAATATAAAAAATGCCGTGATATCCTATTTACGTAGTAAACAACATAATGCGTTGTGATTTTTCAAACGTATGATTCGAAATGTGTGAAGAGTGAACCTCTGCCTACCAGTGGGAAGGTTTGTCATAGAAACTTTGCGAGATTCATCGATATAATTGATTGTCGGTTAATTAAATTTTTGAAAGATCTGCTCAAGTTTTTTTTTCTGCCAGCTGTGCATCCTTCTGCTATAAACAAGTCGAAATTATTGTTAGAAACGTAACTACATATATCTGTCCATGTCACTTCCATGTCAATTTGTAAAATCTTTTCATCATCATTTAGTTTTGTCAAATATCGTGACTGAATGCGGATATGTGTGCATCCCAGCAAGTTGATGTTCACATTGGTACTAGAACAGAAGTAGTACCACACGTGTTGCTGTAGTTTGTACTATAATTACGTAGTCTCGAAAATACTGTATCAAGATGGTGGTAACCTGAACGCACAAAGCTCAGTAGGGAAATAAACTGGCATAGCCTCATTAGAGCAGTATTTTTAATATAAGTAATTTCATGCAATGGTAATTTCCTTCGACAATTAATTTAAATGTTGTATTCGATGTCTCCTTCCTGAGCGTTGTAACTCTCAAATAAAATGTAACTGTATCTCCTCACATGTTTTGTACGCGTTGAACCAAATAGAGCCTTAAAATATTTGTGTTGTTCAATATTTTCTTCCTTTTTTTAATATGGTGGCCATATAAATCTGTAAAGATTGTAATCTGTATTTATGGAACGGACCAACTGGCCACTGTATAATTAGTACGCTTTAAAATAAATTAAAAATTATTGTAATTAGAAGAAAGAAAACAACACTTAGGCCTAAAGGCGTAAAGCAAGTACAATTTCGTCTTTCGTATAATTTACTATATATTTTACATTTTGCAATGTGTGATTAGCTAAACCTTGCAATGTGTGATTAACTAAACCTATACCAGGATTGCAAATATTGTAATTATTTTTGTCACTGAGTAACCAGTTATTACACATGACGAAAGGTCTATCTGATGTAGAACGTGCCCTTCATAACGTACACCACAGCGCGTAATGTCATTTAGTCAATACTTAATAAATACATATGAATGAAAATTTAAAATATATAAAAACTTTCTTCTTCTCAAGCGAAAATGAAGCTCTAACCTAGGCTACCGGAAATCATCATTGAATGATAAGAATACTTTAGTTTGTGTCTGGTGTGTACACTCATTGCCATAAAAACTTGCGCATGCTGTAAAAATTATTTGGCAACTGTAAAATCGTATGTAGAAAATCCTAATTTTTACTGTATCAACTAATAGAAAGACATTCATCAATGAAATTTCCTTGAATTTCAGTACAAAATCTAATTTGACTCTAGTTGCATGGCCAGTTTCGAGCATTAAAAACTTCTGAGGACTATGCGAAAACACGAACTTTTTCTATGTGTTTGAGAACATTCTTCGGGTGAACCTGCTGGCAGACCTATTGCTATGTACTTACGGAATTGATGAGAGTGTTTCATTCGCACCGCAGCAGCATAACAGGCAGCAGAGCAAACAAGAAACTGCTGGTAATTTTTTTTTCGGGGAAGCTGTCAGTAGCAGACTATACACGTTCCAGTATAACAGCAAAATCCACCTTGACTTGACCTTCTGGCACGAGGCCAATCTTCATCAGGTTTGAGTCTTCAACAGGTTTTCCTGGAACTTAATATGCAAGAAAACGACCGCCTGAGTTTGCTGTGCCAGGTCGGATTTCTCTTCGTAACATGTACACTAAGATATAAAAATCTGAGAAATTTTTTTTAATATCTAAAAATGGAACGTAAACCGCTCTCGAATTAGCAACGANAGTATGATAATTAATTCAAGTATTATTACACCCGAGAGATTCTACTTTGGTCATAACTTTTGAGTATAACTTCATTGCAATTGATTTGAAGATTTCAGTCCACGTGACAGCTTCTCTTCTGTATTTTTTTTTATTGTTGTAATCTTACTGACGTAACTTAGTCTCTATTCTTTATCTCTGCCATAGTCAGTTTTCGTCGTCTTTTTGTACTGTGTACTTGAAGGCAAATAAGTACGGGGNTTTTTTTACTGTGTACTTGAAGGCAAATAAGTACGGGGAGCACAGAAAATTTTAGGTAAGCACTGCCGTCAGATTACTAAAACCCCACTGTACCACGTACGAAGATGAGCTATGATAATATCCAACAATAAAAAATATTATAAGCAAATTAATTTGAAAAATTACGTTCATAAGTGATTATAAAAGAGGAACCTCTAGAAAACACAAGTCCACGTTGAAACACAGTACCATTTACTTTATCATATTTTATTTACATTAGAATAAATATTATCGTATTACCAACACATTGACGTTACTAAAAATTCCAGAGTTCCACTTGATCAGCGCATGAATAAAGTGATGGGGTCCGTAGCAATATTAATATCACACGCCCGCCGGAATGATAAAGCATGGACAGAGAAGTATATCCTAAGCAGGACTTCCAAAAGTGCACAGTTAGACAGTGAACATGTTGTGCCACATCTAGAGTCAGCCGACACAGAAGAAAGTTCCCCGACTAAAGTTACAAGCGGGCGAGCTGATATTGGGCAATAAGTTACTTTGCTGAAATTGTCATCCCTGCTACAATCACGATGGCAAAAACAACTTGCCTGGCATACATTTCCCAGCCACTTTGTTACTCATAATGGCGCATGTAAAGCATACTGTTCAAGATAACATATATTTTGGTATGCGATGTATCCTGAAAATCATTATATTACTCTTCTAGATGTAGAAATATCTACACCTATGTGCAGGGTCACCAGTTTTTCGCGAAAAAAAAACTCCGCGACTAGTAGTACTACAAAACACTTTAGTAGATATTAGATTCCGCCATATTTGATAACGTCACATCCGCCATCTTATATTCCATCATTTTGTGTTCTTGACCTTGACCTTTGTCGACCATCTTGTTTCCAGTCGTTATCTTGTATTCGTCCATTATCTTGTTTCTATCCACCATATTGTTTCCATCCGCCATATTGTTTCCGTCCGCCATATTGTTTCCGTCCGCCATCTTGTTTTCACCTACTACCTTGTTTCCCAATTACTCACCTTCGCATCTCTCGCATGTGCTCCACATGCAGTATTTCTCTCGTCGTCCACTAGAATGCACCACCGATCACTGTAATGTTATTTATTGCTGCTAGAGTGTGCCACTGTCATCCACCATCTTGTTTCCACTTGTTCTTCGTTCAACTTTCGCCTGCTAGGGGGCGCTGGTGTCGCTCTCGCTCGGCCGCCATGTTGATTCTAGAGTAGGGGGCGCTACTTTACACATTAACATTTCGCAAAATAATAAATTTGTGGCGTGAAACGTACTTACGAATTTTTTTTATATAAGTGTCACTTTGGAAGCTATGGAAAGAGTTTCAGTATATCCATGGCACAAGAAACAACCATTAATTAAAACAGTTGGTGTGTTAGCAGCAACCAATGGCATTGAAATTGCCCAAGGAAAGGTGCTGTCTGTATTGGTGCTGACTTACACACCAACGACTAAGATTCTACTTATTCTGCAACATGTCAAACGTGAACGAGTACACTCGGGGTAATATGGGGTTAAGTGTTGGCAAGGTAGTTTCATATACTCCGGTTGTGATAACAGCAAGACCACATACAGTACCAACTGTGCGATGCAAATCGTTGTCTGTGCAGCTTGCGATGTAAGAGGCAGTTGTAGCCAGTACCCAGTGCTTACAATGCCCTTGCAACAGGCTGGAAGGGCAGAACTCCGCGTGTTAAGAGGCAGATCAGTGTGCCTCGGCATCGTGCTCGCGAATACAACTCTCACCCATTTGAACGGGCGTTTTGCGGATGTTCAACAACGCGCACTCTATGCTTGAAAGACCAATCACTACTTATCCGTACTATCATCTACCAGCCTGTGATGGCTTCATTAAGTTTCACGCAAAGAAAGAGAGTTTAGCCATTTCCATGAGCAGCAGTGTATTTTGCAGGTGCCGCGCATTGAGACGAATTTAGACGCTAACAGAGATTGTAGAAAATTATAATAAATTGTCAAGTCACAGTGATATAAAAAGGTACCTGACGTGATCCAGTTTCACAATATTACTTATAGCAGCGTGTGCTATAGCCAGAAGGTCGACGGGTGCAGGTAAATGAGAAGGGAGAACAGAAATGTAGCTGCTCCCTGAATTTTTTTTTTTTTTTTTTTCGCTCTTTGACACAGACCTAGTTTTTTCATCTATGCGAGAACAAAATAGCTCCGTACATGGTGCAGTTACACTTTTAACCTTTTCACACCCACTTTAATTTACGATTTCAGGCGGTGCAAACAAAACATTTTATGATGATGCGTGCTGTACTGAAGTCAACAAAACACTTGTTTTTACTGTCTCAAACATTGGGCTGTACGCTATATGTTCGGCTATAGTTATACGAACCAATTATGACCTAGACCAGTAAGACGGTTTACGAATCATTTACATACATGTAGAATCATTGGTCACTGAGCTTCGCAGTGTGCGGTCAAATCCAATCCAATAATTACTTACACGTGCGTAATATACACAATTGTGCACGCAGGGTCTGAATGGGTTAAATCAAAAAGGTGAAAACTGCTCCAAATCAGCGATTTGGACTGCGTATATATTGAAACTGTTCCTCTTGAATTATTAAAATTCTAGTGATCATTTTAGTTGGCGATATTCACTGATTAAACAGTGATTTCTACTGATTCTTGGGGAACTGCACTGACCTGGCAGTAAAACCTCAGTGCATCACACTGATTCGCCAAAATATAACAGTTTATTAACTGAAGATTCAGTTAAATAATTATGCTGACTGAAATCACTTATTCGGATTTTGAGTGTAGATTACAAGTTTTTTTATTCACACGATGTTTAAAAGCCTTGGAAGACAGTAAAATATGGCAATGAGAGAGTTAAGTAAGTGAATCAGTTTTTGGTGCAGAGAACCCGCCAGTTAGAAGTATATGTCTTCTGGTTTGCGTCCGACAGCTTTGATCTCCTCCAGTAATCAAGAGGACTGTATTATCATGGATAGGAGTACACCATTATACTGAGTACGGGGTAGAACATTTTCCATTTTCTGCGCACGTCAACAACATTATCTCAGGAAGGGACAAGTCCAGTACTCAAAATCACGTGACCTCTGAAGTAAACGCTTGTTTGCGTTTAGTTTTCCGTATGGCCCTTGTTTTTTAAAAATACATGATGTAAATTCAATACATCAAAGTTACATTTAAAACAAACTCTGTCAGATGCCGTGTACAAAGCACATGTGTGTAAATGGTGTACTTTCTACGTGTCCACGCCACGTGTGATTTTGACAATTCCGGTGACAAAATAAAATTCGTCCGATTATTTGAGGCAACATTATCTTCCAAAACTCTGTAGCATCCTAAGCCTTTATGACTGGAGGATGTGGTTTTCTACACGGCTTGACACTTTGCAGACCAACAATAAAAACCTTACCGATAATTTAAAAAAAATGAAAAATATATTCCTTGCGTTGTGTGGATACTATATATTCTTGTGATCGTGTTGAAAGCAGAAAATTTGATTTTATGGTAGTGTTCCCCTCATGGGCTACGTTTTGTTGTGATGCTCGCCTCATTGCGAATGCAAAACGTAAAACATGTTAGTTGTTGAAGGAAGAATATAAGCAGAACGCAATGCTATTTTTAATATACGATACTAATGCTACAGTAAACAAGGAACTCTCATACAATAATGATTTGGGGGTTTATGAGGGCCATCGTAATTCCAGTGTCTGTCCTTATAACCCCAGCTTGTGTCCTTCTAACCCCAGTGTGAGTCCTTATGACCCCAGCGTGTGTCCTCATAACCCCAGTGAGTCCCTATAACTCCAATGTGTGTCCTTATAACACCAGTGTGTGTCCTTATGACCCCAGCGTGTGTCCTTATGACCCCGGTGTGTGTACTTAAAACCCCGGTGTGTGTCCTTATAACCCGAGTATGTGTCCTTATAACACCAGTGTGTGTCCTTATAACCACAATGTGTCCTTATAACCCCAGTGTGTCCCTTTATGACCCCAGTATGTGTCCTCATAACCCCAGTGAGTCCCTATAACTCCAATGTGTGTCCTTATAACACCAGTGTTAGTGTGTTCTTATGACCCTAGTGTGTGTCCTTATGACTCAGTGTGTGTCCTTATGAACATGGTGTGTCTCCTTATAACCCTAGTGGGGGTCCGGGACCCATAGCTTCTACGTCCAAGCCAGGCACTGATTAGCGAACAGCATACCGTGTTTCTGGCTAGTGACGTCATTCAGGTGTCGCGTGCGGCTGGAGTTGGCGGCATCAGCGGACGTTCCAGCTCTGTACTACCGAGTGTTCTGTGGCGGCACGTGCGAGGCCATGGGGGCTCGTGGCGTCCCCTGCTACAGGCCTCTCCGTCGTGTCCGAGGCGTAAACAAGCTACTTGCGTTGCGTCAGAACCACGCCTGCGCTCTCCGCCAATCACGAGCGTTCAGCCCGACCGACCTCCTCCTCACGTGTTTGTCACCTCGGCGACTCTCTCTCTCCACAACAACCTGTGCCCTGGGGG
>NQII01004808.1:61804-79914 GCA_002778355.1 Clitarchus hookeri | reverse complement strand
ACACGTTTAACTCCTGCAACCCGTCCGGTCACCACTGAGGGAATGGTTTTTTTCCTGCCAACTAAACACTTGTTTGCATAAGGCCAAACATTTATTAATTAGACCCAATAAGATATTTTACAGAGTAAAATAAATTTGAAAAAACAAGAAATTAATTTTGTTCATCAACTAAAATACGCACTTTAATGAACATAACTTCTGTGTTGGGCCAAAAGAAACTAAACTGCGAACAAAATGTTAAGTTGAATCAACTGTTGGTACGCATGTGACAGGAAAATGACGCGTTTTAAACCACCTGTAGGCTAGACTCCAAGGTCCTGCGTATTTTCTAGCTTCGGACGTCTGCTCATTGGCTGCTGCTCCAGTTTCAGCTCAGACCAGGTGGCATGGGACTCGGTGCTTGTTTATTTGCAGGTGTGTTGTTGGCTCGAGAGTTCATCTGGGCATGTCTCATATACTATGATCCAATTACAAACACAACAGAAAGACACGTGTGTTTTAGGTCTAACGTGTCCTTCATTTCCATTTATTATATATATATATATACATACATGGCCACTCATTTAACTACCTTCGTTAATACAGCTCGAGTTTTTTGTACTTTTTGTAATAATAAGGATAGCAACAGTGTTTTTTAGTGCATTTATTGACGCTTGATAATTGCATAAACACCCCAATAAAACAAGTTCAACAAGACAACGAAAAAGTAAAGCTGTAAAACGTGAAATACATATACACACTCAAAAGGTTTTGAATAACATGAAGGAAATACAATGCGATTACCTCTGGCATCCTTTACTGCCTAATTGCTAACCTGCCATTGTTCATGTAGTGTGACACACGTGTACTAACAAGCAACCACTAGCGGCGCCCACGTAACTCGAGATTACGGTGTCCTATGCGCAGGCGTTCTCCGCGTGGCACGCCGGTTACGTTCGCCTTCGCGATATGCAACTTGTACTGCACGCAGGTACGCAAGTTGCCTACTCTCTGCGTTGTTTTGCTTAACTTCAATTTTAAAATACTAGATAACCTTTCCAAAAAATTTGGTGCTGGGATTTTTGTGTTTATATTAACGCATAGATGATGTGGTTTCAATTTCGACATGTTTTTTTTTCTTCAAAAACACCTTGTATGTATGAGTGAGTGAAGCGAGTGAAGATATTTGAGCGGCTCTTAACAGCGAGGTCTGTAGAGCCGATGAGGGTGATGGAGGTGAGAACGGAGCAGCGCCGGAATGAAAGGGTAGGAGAAACAAGATATCCCAGAGAAAACCTGCCGACCAGCGGCATCGTCCGGCACGATCCCCAAATGCGAAGATCCGGAAGTGACCCGTGCGGTAATCGAACCCAGTTCGCCTTGGTGGGAGGCGAGCAGTGTAACCACTACACCACCGCGGCCCAATACATGTATGCATATATAAGTTAATTTTTATACAGCAATGCACTTGTGTCGTGACTAGCGTGGAGTCAGTTGATGGCTCACAGTGTGTGTCCTTATTACCCCAGTGTGTGTCCTTACAACACCAGTGTGTGTCCTTATGACCCAGTGTGTCCTTACAACACCAGTGTGTGTCCTTATGACCCCAGTGTCTCCTTATAACACTAGTGTGTGTCCTTATAACCCCAGTGTATAATTGGGGGTGCGGACTGCAAAGGGACGAAGAGGTCTGGAGGAGTGCTCGCCCTGCTTGTTTTCGCTGGAGTCGAAGTGTCCAGCCCCACTGCGTCACAAGAGCGAGGCGCGCTGCGCAGTTGTGGCCGCTGAACTGGTTCTCGCTGGAAGGTCAGTTGGTTCTCCAGCTCCAGCCAGAGCTACCTTGCCGCCGTCGTAGTTGCAAATATTCCCCCGGACACCACACCTCCAGCGCCTTCACCCCCCTCCCCCACCCCGCGTGTTTCCAACCAGTCTGCCGCCCAACAGAACGCAGAGGTGAAACGCCTCTTATTTCGCCAACTCCAGTCTGAGGATGTGGGAAAAGAATCGATATATCGAAATGACGATATTATATCAACGATACATCTATATAAATCGTCGATATATTTCAACGATATTTTATCGAAATCAATAAGTTTTTCCAGGTATCGGAAATAAATATTTTTTAATAGCTCGGTTTTGATTACAAAAATTGAATGAAATAATTACTATGATTACTTTGGCAACATGCGCCAAAAAGATTAACCGCATCTTTCTGCAATGTCGTGTGTCCTCATTAAATAATATTCCAAGCACTTTATATTTGTAAAGTCCTTGATCTGTGATTGGCACGCCAAGAATTACCCTCAACTGAGGACTACTGGGCTAGATGCGTGAATGAAAGACATTACAAATGGTGACAACAGATAGACTGAATACGTGTTAATGACGAGTACGAGTTAATTGACTGTAACCAAACAGAGACAATTACGAAGGACGTTAAGTAGATTTGAAATATATATTTTATATTGCGCTCGCTGTTAAATAAAAGAGTAATAGTGGAGACAAATAAATTAACGCTGTAAATAATAGCTGTGTGAATAAATTGGATATATAATTTAGTTATTTTATTTTTATTAAGACATCCAGCCCTCACTAAATCAGATACGCCCCTCGGGAGTCCCATGTAATAATATATAGGCCCTGTATTAGCGCCGGTCAAAATTTTAAGAACTAACTTTATTCTGTATTTGTTATTCACGCCCTACAAATGTACTGACAAGAGAAAACAGTAAAAACTTAACTGTGTTTAGCACTGGGCGTTCGTAAGCAAGCTTAATTCAATGGGGAAAACCTTACGAATTTAAGTGCGAAAAACATACAGCTGCCATTAGAAGTAACTTTGTACTTATCTTCTTTCGCCTAATGGAACTGAGCAGGAAAGCCCTAAAAATAACATTTATAAACATTTCAATGTTATATTTTTCGATTCAATTGTGATATTTAAATTAATTAATTGTGTAAGCCTATGTATTGCTAAATCCAGTTTAGGACAGAATATTTTAAAATAAGTGAATATATTTCGTTATATTTCCACTCTGGTATGAAGAACAAAGTTTGTTATTTATGTAGTGTCTAACAATAACAACTTGGAAGATTGTACACAACTAAATTTATTCTTTATGTAGTGTCTAACACTAACAACTTGGAAGATTGTACACAACTAAATTTATTTGATGAAAATTGCAATTACCCCATTTACTTACACACAAAACCGGAAAAATCCGGTACACATGCAACACCAGAGCTACCTGGTGGTTAAAAATGTTATTTGCTTAACTAATAGTCTCAGCTTACCAACCTGAGCAGAATAAACCTTGACTGAGGTTACTTGGGACTCTTAGGGTAGCTTGGGGCAATTTACACTATGTTCATTCATACATGTGGCAACCCTTACGTGCAACTGTAAAGTTTAATTAACAGTTCCAGTCATAGATAAATATTTAATTTTAAGCGTTGTAACGAACAATTTTTTGTTTCATAACTGTACCGGTGTCACTTCAACGCTCTATGACACACACACACACACACACACACACACGCGCGCGCACACACACACACACGCACGAAATACAGTCGACAATGATATTACAGAGAAAGTATTTCAAATGGATAGACACCCAGGATAATTGGTAGTTGAATGAATGTCAGCAGCCACTGAAAAACCAGTCGTCACAAAATAAAGAAAAATAAGTGTTGCAACTCTGTTGTCACATTGACGTCTGTGATGCCGAAGCTTAACTGTTTTTCCGATGACGGATCATGAATGAGAATTTTAAAATTAACGAAAAAGTGAGTGAGTGAAGAGGTCTTAACATCGAGGTCGTCTTGCGTCGTCACTCGAAACTCTACCGTTTGCAACGAAATCTTGCAGAACAGGTCGAAACCTTTGTTATTGCGCCTGGTAGGCAAGCAACACGCACCACGTCATAGTGCGTACTTCCAACTTCGACGCACAGGTTACAGCGCAACTATCCTTGGTGTCATTGTTCCATTTCAAATACTCTAATATTAACAATAAACCAGAGTTTCAGCTCCACATTCAAGGGAGCGTACCGCACTTACAAAGCATCGTCACCGTACGTCGCATATACGTTTTCGTTTAATTTTTCATGAGGAACATGCAGTCTCATCCTGTGTAGATCACCTCGACTGATGGACTAAGCTGGTTGCTGGCAGTAATGCATTGTGTATGAAGTTTTATTCTTGTGAGTGTTGTCACATAATATAAACAAACTTCTTTCAAGTGTGTTTTAAGTTGCCCCATTTGACGGTACCATCTGGAGCGCCACGTATGCCTGGCTATGTTTCAGATCCACGTACTTTTCAAAAGCATTTGACATATAATTTTTTTCTTGTACGTCTCATTTCTCCACAGTTTTCCCCTTTTGCGTTAACCCACTCAGTCACAGTTAAATATATGATTCTAGGCGTTGCAACGAAATAACGTTTTGTTAAGAGCTGTACAGAAATGTCCGTATGTCATATACCGGGACCAATAAAAGTGTGTGTTATATTATTGGCAGCAGATGTTAGACTAAAAATGATATACCGATTTTTGACTTTTGCGCATTACCTCGACGTCGCCAATACAACTGTCAAAGTCCCGTGGTCAGCAGGGATGAACGTATCTGTTTGCTTTTGATTTTCCAGAAGGTCAGTTCATTTATTATGAATATAACGCTTGACTAACTTGAACACATTCCAGTTAAATTAAAAACGGGTTAGAGTGAGTGAGTGAAGAGATTTAGACGGCCCTTAACATCGGGGCCTTGAGAGCCGACGAGGGGTGAAGCGAGTCGAGCGTGGAGCAGTGCCGGAATGCAAGGGCGGGAGGAACGGGAGATCCACGACAAAACCCGCCGACCAGCGGCATCGTCCGGCACGATTCCCACTTGCGAAGGTCCGGGAGTGGCCCCCGGCCGGGGATCGAACCCGGTTCGTCTTGGTGGGAGGCGAGCAGACTAACCGTTCAGCCACCGCGGCCCCACGGCCGTAGTTCCCGGCATATTTGAAGATACCTCATAACGTCACATGTGTATAATCACGTTGCGGATTGTACTCGGACCAGAATGAGGAACCGAATAATAATAATGGCGTGTGGGGAGTGCACCCAGGGCAAGGCAACACCCTCCAAGTGACGGTCTTTCCAGCTGGGACCCGTAGGTGACCGTCATCCCCGGGCATGACAGAAATGAAACCCTAGAATGGAGCGGCGCTGGAATTGCAAGGGCGGGGGAAACGGGAGTACCCCGAGAAAACCCACCGGCATGCGGCATCGTACAGCACGATTCCCACATGCGAAGGTCCCGGGAGTGAACCCGCCGGGGATCGAACCCGGATCGCCGTGGTGGGAGGCGAGCGCCCTGGACACTACGCCACCGAGTTTGGGCGTTATTCAGAACTCGCCGCCGTGGGTCCGGCGGGAACGGGACTGGAATCGAGACAACCCGGTCCACCTTGGAGACTGGGCTGTAACGTAGGTTCCTGATTTAGAATTCACTCTGAACGTACGACTTCGTTCAAACAGAAAACTTTCTAGCTCTCTCGTCTCGCAGCCGTTAGAAGCTACAAATAAATCAGTGACCTCGAATGTGACGAGGCAAGCGTTCACTTTGTAGAGAAACATGACGAGACCTGTCTTTAGTCATCTTGTTTTATTGCCTACTCAATCTTCAGGACTATCTAATTTTTAAAATAACTTTGTAGTAGAAGTTTACTACTCCTCCTTATACCATTGAGATGAGCCGAATGCCAAGCTCGACAATTGTGAATGATTCAAAAAAGTGTACGAGGTATTGCGAATCATGTTGAAACATATACCGGTAGGACGTCTGTGTCGAAGGCGNGGGGGGGGGGGGACTTTGTTCAGTCATGGAGCAAGCTTTAGCTATTTACAAATAGGGCGTCGTAATTGACGAAAAGTTGGCAAATAGTTCAATAACTGAACATTATCGCACGCACGCACATTTTTGTTAATAGTTTAGGTTTTTTTTTTCCAACATGCAACCGGCATAGAACAGTAACCTACTTTACGCAAATACACACAAAATTATGTAATTTTACTAAGAGACTACACAAATGGTGGGATAAAAATGCTCTCAGGAGTGAGTGAAGAGATTTGGGCGGCGAGGTATCGAGAGCCGATGAGGGTGATAGAGGTGAGAATAGAGCAGCACCGGAATGAAAGGGTCTGGGGAAAACGGGAGATCCCCAAGAAAACCCGCCGACCAGCGACGTCGTCCGGCACGATCCCCCACATGCGAAAAACCGGGTGTGACCCGGCCGGGGATTGAACCCGGTTCGCCTTGGTGGGAGGCGAGCAGGCTAATCGCTCAGCCACCGTGGCCCTATCAGGGAATGAGTAGGCCCACGTCAAAGGAGCCGCCAAGCCATGCAGTCTCGGTATGCTTATCACCCTGTAACGACCTCGCTGTCGAAGAGACGTTACCCTAGTCACATTTTGTGCGTAAAAATCACTGTTTTCGTGTACACGCGTGTCTCAGTAAAGTGAGCACTTTTGAAAAACAAATCAATACTTCTTACAAACAATTATTAAAGCACTTACCTAACTAAAACAAACACTATGTGAAACAACAATCAAGCCAGCTACACAGAAGCCATTACTATACCGATTTTGGCACGGCTGCTAAATACAGATAACATGTCTGATCTACCCGTAAACCAAAATTGTTTAATATTTACATTATCCCTGTTAAAAGGGGATTATAAGAATTTCTATATAAATTGAATGACCCCTGTTAACTGAAACAGATGAATATATTATGTTGTTTTTTTTTCTTTTACCTTTAGCTTGCTATTAAAGAGTGACACTTTTGCACAGGAACTGGGTGTTTGATCAGGAGGAAGAGTCTTTCAAGGAGAATATTCCTGTCAAAAGGGAAATTGAATCGGTCGAAAGAGTGTTATTACTGTGTACAATGACAGTGTTTTATTGTAGGAGTTAAATGTCTATTTCAGTGTTATTTCAGGAATGAACCTTTGAAAAATATCAATGCTCCTACCTGTGAATACTTTAATGGGTAACCTGAATGGCATGCGCCCAGGAGAGTTTGCAACGACAGAAGGAAAGTAGTTCCACTTTTTATCGTTGATTTAAAAGCGTTAGGTAAATATTTGAGAATAACGGAGAAATTGTATTTGTTTTTCTCTTTTTTAAAGCACGTAAGTGATCAGGCCCCTGACCATGTTAACTGCACAACGTACGTACAAGTATATCTTAAGCAGGGCTTTCAAAAGCGAACAGTCTTCATACGCGTATCTCAGAAAATAAATCCTCTGGAAATACTACTTTTTTTCCTGGAAAGGTAATACACTATTATGTACAGCCAAACCTTTTTACTTTTAACCTATTAAATATATTCGATGCCAAAAAATTGTGAAAATGGTTCAAAATGCAATTTTTGGAGCATTCCTGTGCAGTTTTCCCTCAAGGGAAGAAGAAAAATATAGACTGTTCACAGTAAAGTGAGCACTTTTGACGCCCTAGTTACTTTTTTCTTCCAGCCATTTTTTTTTTTTAAATTCTTTTAAAATAAATATTGGCATGTAAGTAATAAACACAGTGTGTATTTTCCACTAAACTCGGAAGGTAACGTCTAAGGCTAAAATAAAATATATTAACCGTCTATTATTCCAAATGAGAAGGTTTTCGAAAGTTCTCACCTTACCGCGAACAGCCTATGCCTAGCTGCGTATTTATCTACTGTGTGGCTGTGTGTTGCAGAATGCCACCGGTTGGCCGCCGGAGGCTCGCTGTGAGTGGCCAGAGCGAGACGCCGGCTTCTCAGTGCTGCAGCTCGGGTTCGACCCAGGTCCGCGGGCTACCGCCTGCACCCGGAGGGTTTTCTCCGCCCATCCCAGTTACTTCTCCACGACAGAATCGGCTCTCAAGACCTCGATGTCAAGTGCCGCCCAAATCTCTTCATTCACTCACTCCGTAACAGAAGCTACATAACATCCTACGAAGTCAGCGTCCCACATTGTCGACCTTCAGCGGTTTGAATCCCGAGCAAGCCGATGATCTCCACGCCTCTTTTAGCCGTAGGTTATGCGTAATTTCTGCTGTGAATTAACATACCAAGCCATTTTACTTTCCGCACTAAAAATAAAAATTGGGATGTGACCAAGCCAGAACGAATTTTAAATGTGTGCAAATTTGTTAACAGTCATTAATTTCACATTTTAATGCTTAAAACCAAATTCTTTACATGCTATGTATGACGTATTTGGCTGTTTTTAAATATGCGTTTTATACTTCTGTTAACATGTAATTATAGAAGTTTTGGTTAAACTGAAATTTTACTTATGATACATATATCTAAAAAATCATAATATTTTATTTATAATTATTTTTTATAAAACCAAAATAAAACAGTTGTGTTGGTAATGCTTAGTAATATATGGTTCTTATGCAAAATGTTATTACACTGCGTGCGCACGAATGTGGTGCGTTGTCCCTCTGGTCCTGGTGTAATTCGCTTTGTTTGCACGAGGCGGAGGTAATTGCTGTAAGTAGAACTTTAGCAGGGCTTCAGAAAAGTTGGAAGTAACCGCAAATGGATTATAGTTCTACAAATGTAGAACATTAACAGTATCAAATAGTAAAGTTTATGTAAAGTTTTGTGTCAAAATACGTGAACAGGAAGCTATGTCTATGTTTATGAATACAGCCAAGATTGATTTCATAACAAAATTTTGTGAAGGGGCACATACATTTTGCAGTACCAGAGGTGGCTATTTATCTACGAGACGTTCCCTCCTCCCCTCCCCCCTTAGTCAGAAATGGTTCCGTCACTCATGGGCGTTGCAATTCGTACATGATTGTTTTAACTTCGCATCTGTTTAAACGCGTATCATTCTATATGCTGTTCGCGGTAAACTGAGCACTTTTGAAAGTCGTGCTTAACTTACACTTGCATGCGCATCATTACGTGTTCATTTGCGAAGGCTCTAATCACTTTATTGCTACGTCGATCAAGGGAAACCAATATTATTGGAAAAGTGAATACTGTATTTTTATAAATTAGCTAATTCTTACATGTTATATGCATAGAAAAAGAACGTAAAAGAAACCACTTCGGAATTCACAAGTGTTGGGTCAAAATTTTTAATTCAGTGTTGCCAACTTTACTGGGCGCATTAGAGTCAGTGTGCCCGTAAACACGTGCACAGATACGGACAGGGGCATTTTTTCGAAGGCTGGTTTCAAATGTGCTCGCGTTGTACCGCGAACATCCTTTAGCAGGATCGCCTAGCAGTTTCCCTGCATAACCACGACGTACAGGAGAATAAATTTAAATCTGCAATTTCTCAAATTTTGTTGTAAATTAAAATATTTCTCAGAAACATTTTCATGGGATGAAACTCCCTTGGGAATCAGCGCCTTGGTAATGCCGCAACCGTCTGATGTTTACTGCCGCGCCTGTAGCCTTCGTACCAGATGTTGGAAAACTGCTTGAAACTGGAATCTGAATATCTCTGAAACTATGGGGTTTAGGGTAATGATTCAACGAGACATTTGTCGTCAAATTTGACAAGGGAATTATTGATCGGTCCACGAAGATCAAACTTTACATGTGTGCCACGAAAACCAATACCAAAGAGAGAGAGAGAGAGAGAGAGAGAGAGAGAGAGAGAGAGAGAGAGAAAGACGGTAAACATAATTTTTTTCCAATGACATATGTTTTTAACGACCAGTTTTTGCGATTTGGTTGCATATCGCTGCCCATTCCCGCTTTATTCAGGCATCTTTAGTTCCGTTTTAGATACATTTCGCACGTACTTACAGTAAACTCATTGTTTTGCCCAACTTCAAAGGCTTTGAGAATAGCTCCAAAACAAAAGTCGTAAACGTTTTTAAGTTGTTATGTTGTGGTTCTTCTTCACACAAAGTAATATGAAGTTATGGACAGAGGGGATTTATTTTACAAAGTTTAGTTTCGATAGTAATCAGTAACGGCGAACTAACAATATTATAAATGTTCTTTGGTTAATTGAGCATTTTTGAAAGCAGCGTTTGAAAAATGTCTCTGCCCCTAACTACACATACACNCTTCTTCACACAAAGTAATATGAAGTTATGGACAGAGGGGATTTATTTTACAAAGTTTAGTTTCGATAGTAATCAGTTAACGGTGAACTAACAATATTATAAATGTTCTTTGGTTGATTGAGCATTTTTGAAAGCAGCATTTGAAAAATGTCTCTGCCCCTAACTACACATACATTAACTGACAAACAGGCAAAATTGCCTAACGTTCTCACAGTGAAGTTGACAAAGAAATAGTGAAAGTAGTTCCACTTCTAAACGCCGTATTATGTTTAAATTTGTCGATACTAAATGTATTAATTAAGATTCTGTTCGCCTTATGCACACAAGAGTAAATATTAACGCATTAGAAACATACATACGTTTCTAAGAACTTCACAGCGCGTGACTTAAGTGAACGGGTCCATGGCAATGTAAATGTTACATGTAGCGGACGGATACACGATGGGCTGTTGAAATAAAACCAATCCTGGCGTGCCGACCGGCGCCTGATACTTTCCTGCACGCCATGCCTTGGGAATATTCTCCTGCCCTTCACGACCAGGAGGAGGTTGCTGGACCAGCCAAGCCGGACTGCACACATGTGCATCCGTCCGCTAAATATTAAAATTGATTTTGCCGTGCACTAGTTCACTTTATTCACGCGCCTATCGAACGTAACTGAAAATTTTAAGAACGTAAACGTGTTATTAATATGCTAATTCCTACTCTTAATTGCGTAAAATGAAAACATTACTACATTTAATTCAATTCAGTGCTAACAAATCTGAACTCGCGCTTTTAGTGCGAAGTTAAGGCATAAAACTAATTTTCACTGTTTCGTTGGCAACTTCACTATGCACATACCACACAAATTTTCCGGTAGGTCTGTTAATGTGTGTGCTGTTGAAGCAGGGATTTTTTTCAATGGTTTTCCGGAATATTTAATTATAGAAAAATATGATGCAAAGGGCGCATGCAAGCTGCGCAGTAACAAGACAGCGTGTTCCAACATCGAACTGTGGCTCCCACAGTGGTGTCACCTAGTTTGATTCCCGGATTTCCGGATGTTCTAAACGTGGCGGCCGTTGCCGTCGACCGGCGGGGTTTTTTCGGCGTGCTCCCGTTTCCCACGCCACTGCATTCCTTCGCTGCTCGATCTTCATCTAGCTTACCTCCATCGGCGCTTCAGTGCCACCCAGATCTCTGCCCCTCTTCTCTAAACGGAACGGTATAAACCATGTAGGTTTGACTATTATACTGTGTAAATAAATAAGTGCTTTGAACTTTAAGTTCTCTTACTCTGGTCGAATTTTAACTCAACTGGGATGTTCTGTAGCGAACTTCAGCAAAGTGGGCTAGCATATGCGTGTACTTCTTTTACCTAATTAGTAAGTTAGTAACTTACTTAATTAGTTACTTGCTTACCAAGTCAATTCGGTTCTTGCTTAATAAGTTACTTAGTTATCACATGTAAACGTTATAGAATTTTTAATGCAATTATATTACATTTAAATTAGTGGAAGTATTTTATTCAAATAAAAGGCCTTGTCTTTTGAAAATCTTAGAATTAAACAAACACGTTATATTCATCGCTGTTGACCATTTGACTGACAGCTGTGTTGGTGTGGGGTTGGTCAGTGTTACACGTGCAGAAGATTACGTCTACGTCATCTTTAGTCTATCGGCCAGATAGATCAAGGATTATAGAAACAAGCGTTACTCTCGTAATTACTATGTTACTCTCCCTGGCTCGTGAAGAATATTGGTTTTCTAACTGATCTGTGAACACAATATGGCGGAGTATGTAGATCATAGGCCAAATGAAAGAGCAACATAAATAATATAACTGTTAGACCAATCCCAAATCCGTAATATATCTCCAGAAGGACCTAGGAAAATATACTGTATCAATTTTAAATGAGAGGTACCGGACCAAACGGCTCGCACATTGATGAGGATAATGAAGTACTGAGGTGTGAAGGCAACATTAGTTTATTAGTGAATTAGAAAGCTACCCTCGTTCTACTATAGCAAAGTCCAAGGAGTACGATGCCGGGGAGGTCTCAAAAGAAAACAATTTGATCGTCGGAAACTCGTTAGCAGTCAAGGATCGTTCTGGAGGCGACAGGGTTCTACGCCATCGCCGTCCAGGCCTGGTGACGTAACGACACGTGAAGACACGTGGGGCGTGTGGGGGAGGGGGATTTTCCAGCCGGTTCAGGGCGACGGGGCCTGGTGAAACACAGACGCTCCGCTGGAGAGTTCTGGACTGTCACACTGAACCCTGGCAAGTGTGAGGGAGGGGTGAAGGGAGGGGTCACGAGGTCGAAGGCCCTCATCCGTCAAGGTCACCCGGGGGCTGGAGCACCCAGCTAGATAGCCTTGGACACTGCGTGCCGGCCAGCGGCTGTCCGTTGTCCGCAGCTTGGGCGAGGTCTTCCCCAGCGGTCGGTCACGGAACCCGACATCCATCCGTCTTCTCCGACGACTCCACGAGCTGGTCGCGCTAATGAAAGCAAGAGGCCTTCGTCGTCTTGTGGATAGCGCACGTCACCACTCCTCTTTCCCCCAAGATGTCAAATCCCGACGATTTTCTGACTTGAGAATGTCTGCGGAACCTCGCCGGTTGCAGGCGGATTTTATCCAGTTGCTGCCGTGTATCCCCGCCTTCGCATTCCGCGCTGCTTCATCTCTGCCCCGCGGGAGCGATAAGGGCGATACTGCCACGTGCTACGCGTGAAGATGGACTCACAGTAGTCCGTCGCATCCGTCAGACGTCCGGTAATCACGTGATCTTCAACCAATCCCACGGCAACTTTTTTTCTATCCCTCCGTCCATCAAATATTTATCAAAATTTAACTTTCGACAGACTAACGGAGGAGCCACAGACTTCTGACGACATTCCTTACACGTGAATACGCACTTTGAAATAAAACGCAAGGTGGTGGACATGAGTATATTGATATTAGGCGGTAAATACAGGAATTGAATTAAAAATATTTAAAAAAAAAACATTCAGTACGAAAGCTTATCACGTAAAAAAATTATTTCCGCGAAACCATTTTTTCTTGAAAAAGTATTTCCAATCAAAATATACCTCCACTTAAGAAAGATCGTGGTGTTAAGTTGCAATACTGAAATTTATCTGTACATAAACATTGACGAACGACGGATTGTTTTGAATCTCTTTCAACTGACGGACGAAAATAACAGACGGATGACGGCCGGACGACTGACGGATTCGACGGACTGTTGTGAGTCCAGGGCAAGGCTTTGGATTGGCGCACAGTGTTCTCGTCGTTCTGGCTGTACCTATATGGTTTCTAAGCAGTGACCCTGGCGTCTTATTGGTGGAAAGTCTGTAGTTAGGTATAGTGCAGGACCCTATTTTGTTTCGCATTAATTCACTCAGAATATTTAAAAGCTATAGCAGTCTGAAAATGTCGTTTTTGGCCGCGTCGAAGAACTTCAAAATAGTGTTTGCAACAAGCATGGTACGTTGGAAGTTGTATTCAGGATTGTCTGAAGTAATATTTGTTTTCTTGTGCTAACTAATTGTGCACACGTGAAGTATTTTGCTTTAAAAACGTTTATTACAAACACGCTACGACCCAGTTCGAGCAGCTGGCACGGTCTTTTCGCGGTTCCTACGCACTTTTTGAATTAAACCTTTGAAAAATCACCCCATGTATGACGTGTTTTTCCTAAATGTGTCATGCATCACAAGCGTTTTGTATTTGTGTTAGCATAAAAAATACCTTATTTTTTATTAAATTGATTTTTACTAACATTTTATCTGTAAGTTATGTTTTACATTTACAGTTGTGATGGCCCACGCACATCAAGAATTCGCCTAATTTCACCTCGCCTTGGGTAGCTGTTTCTACATGAGGGTCGTGGACAATGGCTTATGTTTGGTACGATGGCACTCGCTCGACAGACCATCTCGCTGCTGCTGCCTGCATAAGTGCTGAACGGCAAATGGCACGTGGCGTGCTAGTGTGCTGTTTCGAAGCTTCGCCTGCTTCCCCTTCTCCCTCCTGAGCGTCTCCACGACAACGTGACGCCAGCCAGCCACGACGCCACCAGGAGGCATATCCGCTCCGCGAACGTCGGGAAATGTTCGAGAACACGAACAGAGACGAAGTCCTATTTGCATGTGTCGGCTGAAAACGTCACATAATAAATATAAATAATAACAGGAAGAAAGTAGTTTTTTTGGTAATACATAGTAAGAAATAGTTCTAATACAAAATATTATTACGCTGAGTGTGCACGAAAGCGGTGCTTGGTCCCTTTGGTATAATTTTGTAGACTCGGTTAAGCTTTGTCTGCGTGAGGCGGAGGAATATCATGGAAGTAGAACTTTAGCAGAACTTCAGGAAAGTTGTAAGTAACTGTGAATGGGCTATAGACATGCTCCTCAAGACTAATGGTGTCGTGTTGGATTCCTTGTATTAACACCTGAAAACATTGCTACAACCCCGAGAAAGCTTGACTGCAGTAGAATATGGACTGTGTTCCAACTCACTGATGAACTTTTATTGCCCCGACATGCCAGCACTTCCATCAAGTATTGTGCCTTTTGGACCATTCCATATTTCTTGAAAATGATCTAGCCACTTTTCTAGGTCTTTCTGGAGATTTCTATCTCCTGGCTTTTATTTTTTCAATACTTTTGTTATTCTTTTGGCTGGCATACGATCTATATACTCGGCCAACTTGGGCCCAAATACCAATTGGGAGGGGCTGCGGTGGTGAAGTGGTTAGAATGCTCGCCTCTCGCCAAGGCGAACCAGGTTCGATTCCCAGCGGGGTCGCCCCCGGGATTTTCGCATGTGGGAATCATGCCGGACGATGCCGCTGGTCGAAGGATTTTCTCGGGGATCTCCCGTTTCCTCCGCCCTTGCGTTCCGGCGCTGCTCCCGTCTCGCCTCGCTTCGTCCTCATCGGCTCTCAAGACCTCAATGTTACGAGACGCCCAAATCTATTCACTCACTCTTCACCTTACAAGGACATGCAAATTTAAAAAAAGAACAAGCGTAGCTCAAATGCAAAGTGACGAAATATTTTCGTAAAAAATTTGAAATTAGAGATACCCAATGCTTGCAAAATGCTTCGTAGTTAAACTCTTAGTTGGAACGCTGCAAAAGTGAGGCGTAGTACGCTTATATGGTTAACTAACACTGCCCCACTCACAGTGCTTCAAATTACTTAAGTTGGGTTTCTTATTACGGAGTTGGGGCATACTAGCATTGCATAGTATAATATACGAACGTTATTTGGATCTAAGGTCAGTGTAATTACTTCAGTACGATAGTAGTTGTAAACGTACCATAAAAACTATTATTTTAGGTTAGAGTTTTAAGAAGTTTTGATTACAGTAGGAAGCAAATATTATCAACTGCAGGTTTACACATGCATCATGCTTCGAGCATGAGTTTTGAGTTTGCAAGGAAGACCGTAAGTTTTATTCTTGTGGATGTAAGGATGGGAGAAATACCGAATTGTGTCTTGTAAAACGAAAATGAGGTGTATACCTAATAAACCTTTTTTTTATATAGGGATTCGCTTTCATAAATTATTTTGTAGCGACCACAGTACCGTTTCATATTTACTGTCAAATAATCAATACTTTCGTATTCACTAAAAAATATAATTACTTTTTGTTTACTACAAAGAAGAAGATACACGTGAGGGCGAATTCCCACAGAATAATTGATTGATGTCGCATATTTTCGGTGTAGAGCGTGGATGAAAATCTACTGCGAATATCATTCACTTTCCAGTGGGGCACTAATTCTACGTAAATTACATCCAGCGTGTTTCAATAAAAATTTTAATAGCATTTACATTTCAATGATTTATGACGTAAGAATACGCCATATAAAATATGGATGACAAGTATCCCTAAACTACAGGACATGGATTATCATATTTAATTAAGGCATTACTGGTTTTTATAAATAATTAAACTGATCTAATAAAATCTTTCCTCTTTCCGGAAGGGGGGGGNNNNGGAAGGGGGGGGGGGAGTAATCAAACTCCAGGAAAAGGGGGCGAAGGCCTGCTGGAGGATATGCATGGAGGAAACACAAGTACGGTGGTAACTCCAGCTGGGAGACAGGCACCCGAGGAGGGATACGCAATAAGCCGTCATGGGAAGGGACACAATACGCAGTGTTGAAGGAGTGTAAGTCCAGGGGGAAGCGGGAGTACCTAGAGGAAACCCGCCGACCAACAGCGACGTCCACCATGTTACCTACATGGCGCCGGGGATCGAACCCGGACAGCCATCAGCAGGGGAAATGGGGGGCAGTCAGTGGCGAAACAACGTCTCCANGGAAGGCAAGCCTTCAGGTGAGTGAGTGAAGAAATTTGGGCGGCTCTTAACAGCGAGGTCTTGAGAGCCGATGAAGGTCAAGTGAGGTGAGTATGGAGCAGCGCCGGAAAGAAGGGGTGGGGTAAACCGGACATCCTCGAGAAAACCCACCGACCAGTGGCATCGTCCGGCACTATTCCCACTTGCGAAAATCCAGAGTGAACCGGCCGGTGATTGAAACCGGTTCGCCCTGGTGGAAGACGAGCAGTCTAACCGCTCAACCACTGGTAGCCCCAAGCCTCCAGGTGTCCATATTAAAACGTTTCTGCTTCTCTTGTGAATTTAACTTTGGTGCGATAAAAACCCTAATTACGTGTTGCACAAGACCGAAAAAATTCTATATTGCAGAAGAGAATATAAATATAAGTATAGGCTGTTCACAGTCAAATGAGCACTTTTAAGAGCCCTGCTTAAGATCTACTTGTATATACAGAATGTATTCTTCCACGAAATGTAAAGTTAACGTCACGAGCCTGATCACTTTATTCAAGCGACGGTCGTGTGAAATTTTGAAACTACTAGAAAAGTGAATATTTTACCAATTTTCTAATATTGTTTTACAATAATATGCATCTAGAAAAACAAAGCTAACTTAATTATTTCATGTTGATCTAACACTTTCAATTCGACTTCAAAAATGGAAGTAATTTCCCTCCGTCGTTACCAACTGTGTGCCAGATAAAAAACACGCGGGTGTGGGCAACGATATTCTTCAAAGGCTGATTTCGAAAATAACCGAGAATAGCGTGTATCAGAAATACGCTACAATAATTAGTTACAGATAGTTTAGTATATTGGCCTTTTCTTCACGCTTTTTGAATCGAGCATTCGAAAAATCACTCCCTTTTATGAGGTGTCTGACTGTTTCATAAATTACGTGTATCACAAGCATTTTATACTTGTGTTAACATAAAAATTACCTTATTTCTGCTTAAATTGAACAGTTATATATTATGTATGAATTATGATATTTTTTTAAAATTATTATGAATTAAAACAGAGGGAATATATTTGTGTTTGTAATGCCTAGTAAGAAATAGTTCTTAATGCAAAAATATTACTACATCGAATGCGGTGCGCTGTCCCTTTGGTGTAATTTTATATAATGCGTTTGCATAAGGCGGAGTAATATCCTGGAAGCAGAACATTAGCAGGGCTTCAGAAAAGTTGGAAGTAACCGTGAATGGACTGCAAGGTGCTCATTCACTTCATTATGGCGGCCTGTACTAAATGTAGACGGGGGGGGGGACGTGTACTCTACAGCTAACTTATAGGTTGTTGACGGTAAAGGGAGCACTTTATTTAAGGCCCTTCTACAAGGCATTAACCACAAATAAATATACTTTATTGTAGCCTCAGACATTACATTTTGAGAGTGGTTAAATGTGTGCATTGCATTTATTAGTCACATGGTAATTAATGTTTATATTAAAAAGTAGTGGAAAGATAGAAATTTGCTGAAAGGAAAGATCTAGAAGGGCCGTAAAAGAGCTCATTTGACAGTGAATGGCCTATAGTTGTCTGGCCACAGGGGGCTGGTCGGGCGGGCGCGACTCACCGAGCGACAGGGCGATGAGCGGCTTGTCCGGGTTCGGCTCCAGCTGGAGGTTCTCGACGACGGCGCGGATGGGGTTGTGCGTGGTGCGTGCCACGCTCGAGCAACGCACGTCCCAGCGCGACCTCGCGTCTCCTCCGGG
>NQII01004808.1:50831-61418 GCA_002778355.1 Clitarchus hookeri | reverse complement strand
AGTCCCGCCAAACCACCTGCCGCGTCGCGTATACACAGCACAACCACAACACATAGTAGCTGTAGCTGAGGTCTATTCCACTCAGGTTAGGAAGCGCAATGCTTTTAGTTTGGCAACTAAACATTTTTTTGCCACTAGATAAGCGCTAGTGTCGCATGTGTACCGGATTTGTGCGGAGTGTTAGAATGACGTCACACCGTACACTCGTCGCGGGCGATGATTTTTTTATGTTAGGTAGACTTTTTCATGACAGCAGTCACACAATTTTTTCTCCTACTCATATATTGTTTGTTAAATCGTGCACTTTAAATATTTATTGTTATTAAATCTTTCATAAATCAAGTCAATGATTATGTGACGTATTTTAATTTCACTGGCGTTTTCAAATATAAAAATTAATTCCAAATATATATATACTACTAATGTTAATGGGGTATTCGTGAGGTGTGAAACATATTGTAACATCACACTGTTCAGCAACATGTTGGAACGCCGCACAGTGGTTCCAATCGAACATTTGACACGACAAAAGGTTGGAATATTGAAATTTTAAAACGACATAAAAACAGTTTTAATATAAATCTAAGTAGCTGTATGCCTACAGTCACAACCAGTTGTAGAAATACACTGAAGAGCCAAAAAAAATAGGTGCACCTGCCTAACATCGTGTAGGGCTCCCGCGAGCACGCAGAAATGCCGCAAGACGACGTGGCATGGACTCGACTAATGTCTGAAGGTATGCAGGAGGCATTTAACACCATGAATCCTGCAGGGCAGTCCACAAATCCATAGGAGTGCGAGGCAGTAGAGATCTCTTCTGAACAGCAAGTTGCAAGGAATCCCGGATATGTTCAATAATGTTCATGTCTGGTAATTTAGGTGGCAAATGGAAGTGTCTAAAGTCATAAGAGTGTTCCTGGAGCCACTCGGTAGCAACTCTCGACGTGTGGGGTGTCGCATTGTCCTGCTGGGATTGTCCACGTCCGTCGGAATGCATAATGAATATGAATGGGTGCAGGTGATCGGACAGGATGCTTACGTATCTGTCACCTGCCAGAGTCGTATATAGAAGTATCAGGGGCCCCATTTCACGCCAACTGCACACGCCCCATACCATGACAGAGCCTCCACCAGCTTGAACAGTCCCCTGTTGACATGTAGGGTCCATGGATTCATGAGGATGTCTCCATACCCGTACACGTCCATCCGCCCGATACAATTGGAAACGAGACTCGTCAGACCAGGCAACGTGTTTCCAGTCATCAACAGTCCAATGGCGGTGTTGGCGGGCCCAGGCGAGGCTTAAAGCTTTGTGTCGTGCAGTCAACAACGGTACACGAGTGGGCCTTCGGCTCCGAAAGCCCATATCAATGATGGCCTGTTGAATAGTTCGCACGCTGGCACTTGTTGATGCCCCAGCATTGAAATCTGCGCCAATTTGAGAAAGGTTTGCACGTCTGTCACGTTTAATGATTCTCGTCAGTCGTCGTTTGTCCCGTTCGATCACGATCTTTTTCCGGCCGCAGCGATGTCGAAGATTTGATGTTTCACCGCATTCCCGATATTCACGGCACACTCGTGAAATGGTAGTACGCGAGCATCCAAATGTTATCGCTACCTCGGAGATGCTATGTCCCATCTCTCGTGCGCCGACTGTAACATAACGTTAAAACTCACTTAAATCTTAATAACCTGACATTGTAGCAGCAGTAACCGATCTAGCAGCAACTTTGCCAGACGCTTGTTGTCTTATATAGGCGCTGCCGACCGCATCGCGTTACTCTGATTGGTTCCATACCTCTGTTATTTGCATACGTACGCCTATAACAGTTTTTTTGGCTCTCCAGTGTAATATGATAGGGTATGTGCAATAGCTGATAGATGCCGCTTGTGTAGCACGGGCATATGTACACTATGAACATCAGTCGGCAGTTACCTCCGGAAACACGACTTGTGTACACATAACGTGGTATCTACGGAATGTATGTATTTGACGAATGAAACTATATGTATTCTACTTCAATCGTAATACATTTAAAAACCTTTATGAAGTGTTGTTTGTATTTTTTTGGTTGATGTGATGTTAAGAGCTTTATTTCGTTTAGTTTTTCAACGTTTTATTGAAGTAACAGGCTCGCAATTGCAAAGGCTATTGAAGTCTGTTGATAAATTATATTCAGCATTCAAGTTAGGTATTCGGATATATAATTATAATTGTCTTGTGGCCATTTTCGACCAAGGTTTTTTATATGTTTATTTCAGTGATGGCGGTCGGAATTCCGAGACGAGAGCTGTTTGACGTTTGGCGGGAATGAACTGAACATTGCAAGAACATAACCTAGTGTGGGCATCGATACGCTTCCAACATTAAATGTGGTCTTTAAGTGGGACTGTGATCGAGGCTCTGGACAAAGCCGATATAAACACACATTTTCGGCCATGCAAGGAGATGTGGATAATGCGTACACGTTCGTTGTACCAGTTGTATCACTGGAGACGAGAACGTATTCCGCTATTGGCAGTAGTACGAGTCTAGACAGGAAGATAATCTTATGGCAAAATCCCTTGCCATCATCGACGAAATATCATTGGCCTATCAAAATAATTATAAGAAAAGAAAGTCCCAAATCAACAAAAAAAAAATAAGAATTTGACAATATACATTCAGAAATAGTGGCACTCTCTCCAACAGTTTTGCAAGTAGACGGTCGTGAAATTCTTGTGAAGCAGGAGCTTGTTCTCGTTATGATTGATGGAAAGATTTGTAGTGTGCTCTCAAATCAAGCAAAACAATACTGTCACGTGTGTTTCGCAACCCCTTTCCAAACGAACAAACTCAACCTCATTCGAAGAAAATAAAACGAACAGCACTGACCTTTGGTTAATCAAGGCTTCACCCATGGATATATATTTTTTTAGTGTATATTGCACGTGCGTATCACACAGACTGGACATAAGCGTTCGTAAAATAAGAGCAGAGAAGAAAGCTCAGGCTAAGGTCTGAAAGAAAATAACACAAAATGGCTTCCGCAATGAAGTGGGGCTTTTAGTTGACATACCCAAACCCGACCCCGGCACGCCCAATGATGGCAACTAGCCCGCGAAGGTTTTCCGAAGATTCAGCTTTGGCGTCAGATATTACTGGTGTAGATGAAGAGCTGATTCAGCTGTTTGGAACCATCCTTAAAGCAGTCGCTAGCGGGTATAGCATCAGCATAGATGAATTAGAGAAATACTGTTCTAAAACAGCAGAGTTGTACGTCAAATATAAATGGTATTGTATGCCACAAAGTGTCCATAAGATACTTTTCCATAGTGTAGATACAACTAGACTGTACTCACAGCAATCCGTCGCCCGTCATTCCTTATGTAGCATACTGCAAAATTTCAGTGTGACAAATTAACACAGTGATATTTCTTTAGTTGGAGGTATATTTTGATTGGAAATACATTTCAAAGAGAAAAAACATTTTGGGGAAATTATTTTTTTTACGCGATAATAATTTATACAGAAATTTTTTTTACGTGTTAGATTTCTGAATTTACTACCAAAAAGATTTCGCATGTGATGAATGTCAGAAGGCTGTGGCCCAGCCGTCAGTTCGTCCGCCGAAAGTAAAAGTTTGGGAAACATTTTAAGAATGGGCGGATAGAAAAAAAACTTGCCCTGCGATTGGTTGAAGATCACGTGACCGCCAGTCGGACGGGCGGTTGTGAGTCCAGCCTTAATAAAGCAAGGCTTACTTCCTTCCAGTTGGAAATGTTCTCCGGGGAAACGCAATAAGCCCGCAATAAGGGTCATAAGAATGTTAGGGAATATCATACACGTGAATTGTCTGGCTCTACTACAATGACGGACTTGATGCACATTTTCTCCTGGCCCGATTATAAGCAGTCTCCGAGATCAACGTCAGAAGTGAAAGTATATCTCCTGATGTACTGAGGCTACTCCGAGTTACAGGGCACGATGAAGCTGACAGCGGTAACTTCGACGACGATCATGTTCTATAGGTTTTATTCCAATAGCTCCATGTTTAATACTATTATTTTAATTTACTAAATAAAGTTACTATTATCAAATGTACAGTTACCTTATAAAACAAAATTTTTTTCAAAATTTTTATTATATATAACTTTTCAACTAAACTTGCTTAAGTTCAGAGTATACTGGGCTATTTTTAATATTATATTTTCGCATTAGCTCTTTTGAAATGTTATTATAAAATTATTTGCCAATATGCATTTGCGTTATATGTTCCCCCTCAGTTACTATTTACAAGTACAACAAATGCATATTTAAAGAATACGTATATTATTGCTAATTTATAAGTACATATATTTTGCAGATGATATAAATTTTTACATTTTTTCCGGCCTCCCATGGCGCAGTCAGTTGGTGCGCACCGGTCTTGGGTAGGGGAGGTTCTGGGTTCGATTCCCAGGTAAGACATGGGTGTTATTTTTAATTAGGTCATAAGTTAGTTGTAAGCCGTCCCCTGATAATCCTTCAGGCAGAACACCGGGGGACGTTCATAAGCCCTATACAGCACAATACATTTTAAATTTAGAGTATTCATCTCAAATTAATAAATTTTTCATAAATCATCTATACAGAAGGTAACTACTTTTCTTCTAGAAAAATTCTCTCTACAGACGTTTATATTATATTTACTATACCTTCTATCATTGATATGCGTCATTTATCTTAGACGTTGGTAACTAAGTCGAAACATCTTCAAGACGTCATGACAGTTTTTATAAATTTATTTCTGTGTATCTAGACTATTTCGATTTACTATAGAACATGTGTACTTTTTTGTATAACTATATAATTTTTTGTTGATTTTTTTTTAGTTTTTACATGTTTTTAGTTTTCACATTTTAATTTTTTTGGTGTTATTAGTTTTACACTTAAAACATTCTGTATTTATATCTAATTAATAAAGAAAAAATTATATCAAATTTATATGTGTAGCAGTAAAACCCACAAATATATAAAATCATAATTTATTCTTTATATTTTTAGAAATATTATGATATTGGTCATTTGTTATAATTAAAAATTATATTTTTAGGACTTTTTCAACTCATAATGTTTAGTACTTATAGTCTATTTTATTAGTATTATAAATAACATTAAAAATATTAGAAGGTAGATTTTAACTAACCGTAGTAATTTTAAAAATATTATTAATATTTTATACACATAAAGTAATCCTTTTATCACCTTTTTTTCTGATTTTTCATTTAATCTTGTAAAAGGACTACACGTGAAAAATACTGTTCTAGTAAATTTAAATTATTTAATGCCCAGTTTACTACACCTTTACAATAATGTTAGGAATTCCAAAATGAAGGAAATATGACATTTAAGACTCTAAGTAAGGAATGCTGTTAGTATTGTTAATTATTAACTCAGTACTTTCACCATTCAACACGTTCATTATACGAACATTCTCATTATTATAACTATCACTCCATGCATTGTCTTCATCAAATATATCATGTCAATTAGCATTCTTATATCATTCAGCCATACATATCCTTTGGTAAAGTATTATATTATTTAATTATTGTTCGAAAGTTTGTGTAACGTGTCGTTCTGGGTGAGTTTCATAAATATACAGAATACGGTTATTTAACTTTTGTATTATAATATTGGTAAAGCAAATTAGTCATTAAAATAATATGTCTATATTTATCATAATCAGAACCAGTATATATTTATTTTCAATGCCCTTTTATTTTAGTTAGTAAAACCGAAATTACTTTAGATTACATTATTACCCATAAATACTACCTGATCATCGTATATTTATACTTGTGTGTTGCCGATATAAAAATTAATTGCACCCGTCGTCTATAAGATCACATCTTTCATTAAATACACTTATTTCTATGCAATTGTTTGGCTGTATAGTTTTATTTGGATGTTTTGTCTTCTAACGGTTTTATTCTACTTAATTAATCATCACTTCCATCTAATATATTTTCTGGTGTATTAGAGTAAGTTGAAATTATTTAAGCTACAGGTTAAATTATGATAAATTATAATTTCCTTCACTTATTTGTTATATTTCTACTAAATTTTGTTGTAATTAATTGATCAAAAACTATTGTTTCTTTTGATTTGTTCGCTTATTATTTTTAATCTTTAAACTTCTCAATGAGTAAATTATTTTGTGACATTACTTACTTGGATACTTCATTTTATCCATTTATATAATTAAACCGTATGTAAATTTTTATATTGTTAATTATATGTTATAATATAAAACTGTATAAAATATTATAAACATATAGAGAGTTGAAGGGCAATCCTTTCCTCCAAAATATCAAACAAGAGGTCATTTAAAAGTTCAAAACAAGATACAATTTAATATTACTATTTGGCATGGATTTTCTTTCCCCTTTGATGTATGTGTGCATGAGCAGTTAAGACTTACTAAATGAGATACTAACGCTTATCAGCCTGAAGATGATACAGATGACGTAAACTTCCAATTTCTACCCATTTCAGTTTTCTATGGTTGAAATGTCTAAACATATGTGTAACAGAAGTTGTGGTTAATCCAGAATAATATTTACAATGTTTAATGTTATCGAGATCTTCAAATTTAAGTGAACTATCAATAATATTTTATTAATATAATATATCAATATTAATATTTTTCTCGTAATGAAAAATTGCAGGGTTGGCCACCATCTTTTTGCAGGGCAATTTTTTACTGTCAGGAATTATGAACTTTCGATGTTGGTTTATTGAGCAATATTACCTAATTAACAATAATTGTGCTCTTGTCGAAACTCCTCAGGACTCATCGTTTTCATGTAAAACGCACACAAAGTCTCGGCTGCAGCGATACAGCGCCTAGCACTATAGGCAACACTACGTACATGAGTGTATAGAATGCTGCCGTGCCCACTGCACAGTCGACGACGGAGGACATTGTTAACGCTTACTGTGAACAGCATGTACCGTACATTACCAAGCTTACAGTACTGAAGCTGCCTGCTTGTTTCTGGCGACAGTCACAGTATGTGACTTCCTGCAGGCAAGTTGTTATTGCCTACGCGCCTGGAACTGTGTCGCTGAAGTTTCTTGTCCGTGTTACACGAAAACGGTGGGTCCTGGTCACTTGCAACAAGATGACAATTTTTGTTAGTTAGGTTACAATGCTCAGTAAACGAGCATCGAACGTTCATAATTCCTGACAGTAAAACATTTGCCTGCAAACAGAGGGTGGCAACCTCTGTTATTTTCGTTACGAGGGGAGGTATTTACGAGAGTCTGCTCTTAGGTTGGAGGTCTCGATATCATACAGCGATTTTAAAAGAATTGTAGTTCAATTTACTCCGCTTTCTATATTTTGCAAAAATCTAGATTTTAAAGCGCTCATATCTCTCTCATTCAGATAGAAAGTGTCGTGCGTATTTCCCATTTTATTTTGCATAAGGAATCACTCCATGAAGTTTGTTGGTTGAATTCCGCCCCCGAACTGTATATTTTGTTTGGCGGGGCTTAATTTATCTTTTCTGAGAGAAATAAGTCTTTGAGTGAGTAAATTTCGTTCACGTAACTTACAGCTACCCGTCAATCTGCAAAGTGATAATGCCGTAAAAAAAAAAAAAATCAACGACTACAATACATTTATCTACACATTCAGAGTATTATAAAATGGAATCTCAAGCCCAAAGCTGGCATACGTTCGTCCCTAAACGTGGTATTTTGATAATTTTTATGTTAGAACATCGTTATTATAAAACACTCAATGGTGGCAGTCACGCGATGACGTTTCATTATTTATTTTTAGGAGAGTATGACGTGTCTACAGCATATATGGGCGTCTCCACAAGACCAGTAAAAATAAGAAAATGAAAATAATTGTTATTCTAATTTTACTTGTGGTATAATTATATCTTCTATAATGACCCACTGAACACCTTAAATCGGTTGCATTAATTAATGCACCGTTTAGTTCGATCTGGTTTTCGCACAACTCCAAGAAGGCTTGTACAATTTTCTGCGCGTCTTTCAAACCTCCAGCCATACAGAGTTGTCAAGGAATGTGCATTTATTTCTTTTTTTTTTATGGAAACTAGAGACCTTGGGCGCTAAACTCTTTAGGTGTGTCGTCCTGTCAAGGTTGAGCAACACGCGTTTATCATCACCTCACCACGTGTAACCCCTAGAGACCTGCAAAATTCCCCTTACCTTTTGAGGGCATGTTATACTTATTTACCTAACATGTTATCCCGAGTATATTCGTCCATGTCTGACGTGTTGCAAAACAGTTAACATCATGGTCGGTACTGTACAAGGTGAGAAGCTAGCGCCAATACAGACAACGTCTTTTCCCTGGCTTGTGTTACTTGCTGCTGTTAGAACACCCCACTGTGCCATATATCAATAGAAATTATTTGCATAGGTTCCACAGTGCAAGTTGTTACAAGGAATTCGAAAGTACTTGCCAGGCCAAAAAATTTATCTTCTGCCTCACCTGGAACGAAAAAAATGATGCGTAAGTTAAGGTGTTACGCACATATAAGTTTTTACTACGTTTTCATTGGACCGTGCTTCATTTGACACGCCCAGAAACACTTCGCGCCAATGAACACACACTTGAAAATATTGTGGACGGATGAAGTGCAGTGTTGCCACAAGGGGAATGACTTCACAACCAGACAACAGCCGATGAGTAAATCCATTCCGACCCCGTGTAGACAGTTGTGTACATTACGCACGTGCAAGTAATTTCTGGTCTGTACTGCACACTGCGAAGCTCAATGACCAATGAATGATCTTACCTGTGGGTAAATGAATCGCAAACCGTCTTACTGGTCTAGTTCATAATTGTTTCATATAACTGTAGCCGAACATGTAGCCTACAGCTCATTGACTGCGACAACGTAACAAATGTTGTGTCGACATAAGTACAGCACGCATCATAAAACTATTTATTTGCAACACCTGAAACCGTAAATTAACCCCTTAACTCACACATTATTTTTTCGTTCGTCCCACGTACTGCCAAAGAGGAAATATTTTTTGTCTGACCAGTACTTCCGAGTTCCTTGTATTAACGTGCACTACGTAAGCTGTATGACACGGAAGCCACCTGCAGCCGTTGGTCCTATGTATTCTTGAGCGTCAGTCCTCTATTCATCGGCTCCTGCTCCAGAGCTGTAGCCAGTTCTATCTCAGATCAGGTGGCACCGAAATTCGGTGTTCGGTTTCTTACAGGCCCGTTGTCGGCACAGAGTTCATCTGGGCGCGTCAAATGAACTGTGATCGAATTGATTTTACCTGTTCTGCAACACGTCTTACGTGAACGGATACACTCTGGATAAAACGCTAAGGGGGGTCAGAACGAGTCTGTCAGGGTTATTAACGACGCCGGACCGAGTGTCTGCAGGAATGTGACGTTCAGCGAGAAGCCAAATAACGCGAATTTCGCAGGTCCCTGGTAAACACTAACAAGCTGTGCTACCACGTTCTAGCAAGTGCGGGAGCGCTAAGGGCGACTTCCGTTAGCGGATCGTATGTCTGGTGTTCTTTACGTGCAAGGCACTGCAGTCTTTTTCTAGCTTATGTAGGACTTTCAGTGGCGAATACCTGAGAACAAAGAAGTGAAGCAGCCGCTCATTCCGAGAGCTCCAGTCGCACACGCCAGCAACATGTCCGGAACGCCGTTCGCCAATCACCGCCTAGTAATCTACTTGCCAACCGGCAGCCCAGCCAACAGGGTAAGTCTCGCAGTGTGCAGTAGCCAATCAGACACACTGAAAAAAAAATTCGATTTGTTGCTATACACCCTGCCAATTTTTTTCGTGTTGAAAAAAGATTAGTGGTGACAGCTAGGAAATTGTTGTGTTCACCACAAGAAAAAAAATTTGGCGCTGTGAATACCAACAAAACAATGTGCGGCCGACACAAAATACATTTCTTTTCCAGTGCACAAGGCTGTTCCAGAGACTGTCGCAGCCAATCAGAGAATGGGTACGCACACATCAAATGAACCGGCACGCCATTTCTTCTCTCTATGCTTATATACTCTGCACTATAGGTCCGAATCAGTGACATCAATCAGTGAAATAACATTCACTGAAAGTCAGTTAATAAGCTACTGACGACTGAAAAAATCAAGCAAATTAACAGGGAACAAGTGACTTATGGCAGTGAAATTCTCGACATTCAGTTGGAATCACAAATAAATCAGTGAAATCCAGCCACCATATTAATTAGTTATGTCGCTGATTTCCAATAGCGCAGTTTTCACTGTTTTCGCTAATTTGGCTAAATTCTCACTGTTTCAAGTTTAGATTGTGTGATTTCGTGGTATAATAATAGAGACAAAGGTGTTCTGCATGTTCCTGTGATATGTTAAGAAGTCTGTATCCGGAAGTTTAACACCTAAGAATACACTTCATAAGAATAACCGCTTACCCGTTTGAGCCACGGTGGTGTAGTGGTCAGACCGGGTTACAATCCCGGTGGTGTCACTACCCGAATTTTCACAAGTGGGAATCGTGCTGGAAGGTCTTGCTGGTGGGCGGGTTTCCTCGGGGATCTCCCCCCCCCCCCCC
>NQII01004807.1:153887-187928 GCA_002778355.1 Clitarchus hookeri | reverse complement strand
GGGAGGGTGGGGGTGGAGACAGCTAACACCACCGACAGTATTTGCACAAACTGCCGACAGGGGAAGAACACACGCGAGGGGTGAGAATACTTGCGCGTATTGGGTGCAAAGGACGCCCGAGAATGACTATTGTTTACGAGCAACTGGGTTGAAACTAGAAATCTGGTGGTCTTTAAGCCAGATGGGGGTGAGGTGAGTTAGAAAAGCGACTGATTGCAAGGCCAAGGTAAACCCGCCGGCCAATGGCAGTGTCCGCTACGTTTCCCACACGCGAAAATCAGAAGTGACCCCGCCGGGAATCGAACCCGAGTCGCCTTGATGGGAGCAGCTGGGTTAGCCACGCCATCNCCGGGAATCGAACCCGAGTCGCCTTGATGGGAGCAGCTGGGTTAGCCACGCCATCACTACAACTGCACTAATATTTTTTACCGTGAACTGAATTCGCGACTCCGCTAATATTTTTGCCGCGTACTAAGTTTGTGACTCCGCTAATATTTTTGCCGTGTACTAAATTCGCGACTCCACTAATATTTTTGCCGCGTACTAAGTTCGTGACTGGCGATTATAAAAACGGCGCATGATTATTCGCGACTCCGCTAAAATTTTTGCCGCGTACTAAGTTCGTGACTCCGGAAATATTTTTGCCGCGTACTAAGTTCGTGACTCCGCTAATTAAAAACGGCGCATGATTCAAGCACTGAGGGCTAATATTTTTGCCGCGTACTAAGTTCGTGACTCCACTAATATTTTTGCCGCGTACTAAGTTCGTGACTCCACTAATATTTTTGCCGCGTACTAAGTTCGTGACTCCGCAAATACTTGTATCATGTAATAAAAGCATGGCTCTACTAATATTTTTACAGTGTACTGAATTTCTGGCTGAACCAATACTTTTCCCGTGTCCTAAGTTCGTGGCTCCACTTTTATTTTTACCGTGTACTAAATGCACACAATGTTGCACATATCAGGTGTGTGGTTTGTTGAGCAGTTTTTGAAACCTGCCTGGTGTTTTCTTTCTGTGCATTGGATGTGCCATTCTAATGCACGTATAAATTAACACTGCAATGGGCTAATGACGAGTATCTGGAAGTCGACGAAATTCTAATGAGAAATTGTTACAAACATAAATACACTCNTACAGTGTACTGAATTTCTGGCTGAACCAATACTTTTCCCGTGTCCTAAGTTCGTGGCTCCACTTTTATTTTTACCATGTACTAAATGCACACAATGTTGCACATATCAGGTGTGTGGTTTGTTGAGCAGTTTTTGAAACCTGCCTGGTGTTTTCTTTCTGTGCATTGGATGTGCCATTCTAATGCACGTATAAATTAACAATGCAATGGGCTAATGACGAGTATCTGGAAGTCGACGAAATTCTAATGAGAAATTGTTACAAACATAAATACACTCNCTGCAATGGGCTAATGACGAGTATCTGGAAGTCGACGAAATTCTAATGAGAAATTGTTACAAACATAAATACACTCTGCCTACTATTAGATCACTTCATACTATACTGTGTGCAAAACAAAAACAAAAAAACTAAAAATATCGATAACCTGTAATTGAAACGTTACATTAGTATTTATTCGCTAAGGGCGCCGCCTGGTGCGGAACCGGCCAACTGAAAGAATACGGTTTTACATGTTAAATAATTCTAGGCATGCCTCAGCTACCTTTCACAGCATCGCTTTCAAACAAAAAACACTTTGTGCCCTTTTAAGAGAAGAACCATGCTATAAGAGGGCAACTACGAGTAAATTAATAATAGTTTGGGTTTTTGTGATTTTGTCGAGTTTATACATTTGAATTCATCCGCAATTTACAGGGTGCATTGAATGCAATATACAGTTTTAGGTAGGAATATCTCTCTAGCGCTAATTAAAAAAAAGAAAAAAAATTCAACTCAACGCGAACCAGTAGCTGTGTCTCAACTGTCACGAACTCGCACTAAACTTTCAATGGGCTTGACAAACGCAGATGATGTTATTGCCTTAGCAAGAGAAACAACTAACAGTGCGCAGAACTAACGTTACTTACTTCTACTGAATTCACATACTCAGCAAATGCGTTTCGAAAGTTATTAATTTTCATTAAGTTTTACATGCGTTTCTGTGTGACCTCCACACTTCACGGGAGCTAATGTTCAAGTCTTTGAAATTATATATCGAAAATTAGGAAAAACCCAATTTTTAACACAAAAGTATATGTTTAAAGTATGTAAGGAAATGGGGTTGTTAAAAAGGAACTTCACTGGAGTGACAAGCATTAATACAGAACCGTTTTGCTCATGTTTCTGAGAAGAGGCTCTTTCAAAGAGAGGCTTCTCTGATCAAACATTTGACCAGCGCACAGAGCCTTTCTTCGCTAAATACACATAATGAACACGGCAAAATACAGCGTTAGGAGTTACAGTACTACAAAGACAAATATATAATATTACACTGAACAGCCAAATAAACTGGCACACCTGCCTAATATCGTGTAGGGCCCCCGCGAGCACTCAAAAGTGCCGCAAAACGACGTGGCACGGACTCGACTAATGTCCGAAGGTATACAGGAGGCAATTCACACCATGAATCCTGCCTGGCAGCCCACAAATTCGTAGGAGTGCGAGGCGGTGGAGATCTCTTCTGAACAGCACGTTGCAAGGCATCCCAGATATACTCAATAATGTTCATGTCTGGTGATTTAGGTGGCCAATGAAAGTGTCTAAAGTAAGAAGAGTGTTCCTGGAGCCCCTCGGTAGCAACTCTCGACGTGTGGGGTGTCGCATTGTCCTACTGGAATTGTCCACATCCATCGGAATGCACAATGGACATGAATGGGTACAGGTGATCTGACAGGATGCTTACTTATCTGTCACCTGTCAGATTCGTATCTAGACGTATCTGGGGTCCCATTTCACGACAACTGNTGACAGGATGCTTACTTATCTGTCACCTGTCAGATTCGTATCTAGACGTATCTGGGGTCCCATTTCACGACAACTGCACACGCCCCATACCATGACAGAGCCTCCACCAGCTTTAACAGTCCCCTGTTGACATGTAGGGTCCATGNCACGCCCCATACCATGACAGAGCCTCCACCAGCTTTAACAGTCCCCTGTTGACATGTAGGGTCCATGGATTTATGACGATGTCTCCATACCCGTACACGTCCATCAACCCGATACAATTAGAAACTAAACTTGCCAGACTATGCAACGTGTTTCCAGCCAATGGCGGTGTTGGCGGACCCAGGTGAGGCGTAAAGCTTTGTGTCGTGCAGTCAACAACGGTACAGGAGTGGGTCTTCGGCTCCGAAAGCCCATATCAATGATGGCACGTAGAATAGTTCGCACGCTGGCACTTGTTGATGCCCCAGCATTGAAATCTGCGCCAATTTGGGAAAGGGTTGCACGTCTGTCACGTTTAATGATTTTCGTCAGTCGTCGCTTGTCCTGTTCGTTCACGATCTTTTTCCGGCCATAGCGATGTCAAAGATGTGATGTTTTACCGGATTCCCGATATTCACGGTACACTCGTGAAATTGTCGTACGCGAAAATCCAAATTATATCGCTTCCTCGGAGATGCTATGTCCCATCTCTCGTGCGTCGACTATAACACCACGTTCAAACTCACTTAAATTTTGATTAACTGCCATTGTAGCAGCAGTAACTGATCTAGCAACTTTGCCAGACACTTGTTGTCTTACATAGGCGCTGCCGACCGCATCGCGTTACTCTGATTGGTTCCATAACTGTTATTTGCATACGCACGCCTATACCAGTTTTTTTTTTTTTGGATTTCCAGTGTATATATACATATATGTATATAAGATCTCTTAATTACAGTCAACATCAGCACTACATCGAAAAAATAATTTTGTAGAAAAGCCACCTTGTCAATTTATGTTTTGTGGTGAACACAAAATTATGTTTTAGTGCCCGCATCAATTTAACGGCGACAATTTTATTTTCACAGCAAAAAAAAAACCCCCTTGGAATTCCAATAAAAAACATTTCATTAAAAGTACCAAATTGTATAAATTTACTGTGTCCTAGTGTTGATAAACTGAAAAAGATAACAGGAGTGTACTTATTCATAAATATGAAAACTTTTTTAATTAACAGGCATTAAACTATCATAATCAATACAAGCTACAAAGCGTCCATCCCCAAGATTACTAGGATTGCAGTCTAAACGGAAGTGAACATTCCACGAAAACATTAAATTGTCATAAATAATATGGATTGCTGGAGACTTTTTCTGCGTGAATATGCTATTTTCTACTAAATGCTACCAAACTCGTAATCAAACATCTTGCCAATTTAAGGGGCAACGGTACGTTTTTCACTTTGACAAAAGGAATTTTTAACGGAAACCTTTTTCTGCATTTCCACGTCAATTAGGTTTACCGGGAAATGCTTAGATTTTGATTGCTTCCAGTAGAAAAACTAATTATTAATATAAAATTATGCCTGAAAAACTAATGAGCATGTTTTCGTGCGTGTTAGTTTCATTCACAATCGGTATCTCAGAAAGACTGATTCTCATATTCTAACTCTACAGTAAATCCGTTCAGAGACTGTACAATAAATCTTGGTTTAAAAAAAAACGACGCTTATGTACTGTATTTCTGTAGGCTGCATGTTTTCGTAATTTATTGGATTGGTTGTGTTTGAAGGAGCTTATTAACGGCCCCCGGTGTTATACCTGAAGACTTAGCAGGGGACTGCTTACAAACTAAGTTATGACCTAACTTAAGCTAACACCCATGCCTTACCCAGGATTCGAACCCGGAAACTCCCTCACCACAGACCGGCGGCGCGCCAACGGACTACGCCACGGGAGGTCGGCTTTTTCGTAATTTACAATATTGTATTATGGCAAGCTATTTTGTACACGCTTGGTCTTAGCACGTTGTTGCGATTTTCAGACTGGGCCAACGACAGACAGGATAGGAGGCTGGCGCTTTCTCGAGCCGGCTGCTCCAGAGACATTTTCCGGGCAGCCTGAAGAATGGGGTAAGTGTGATGACACGAGGGCGGGGCAGTGGCAAAGTACAGCCGGGGTGATTAAACGAAGAGTATAGACTGTTCACGTTAATAGAGCAATTTGAAAGCGTACTATGAATCTAATTTGCTTCTCATTCTGCATCCTTCTGCTATATGTAAGATTAAAATTGTCATGGCCTGTCTCACTTTTAATTCGCGCGTCATCCACGTGGAAACCACGGAAATTTCATTAAGTAAACTTGTTACTAACATGTAATTAATGTTTCTATGTATATAAAAAATTTTAATATACATAATTTTACATATTACACTTAATACAACATTGGGTCTTCGTATTAATTCGCTGCCAACTTAACTATAGGCCGTATACGGAAAAGTGAGCACTTTTAGGCCCTATGTACTTTTTTCCTTTAAACCATTTTTTTATCCTTCCACCACTTCTTAAAATACATATTGCCATGCAGGTAATAAACACAGTGTATATATTTCACCGGACTCGAAAGTTAACGGCTTAGACTACAAAAAAAAAGTTTTTTATTGACTATTATTCCAAATAAGAGTGCTTCAAAAAGTGTTTACTTTACCGTGTATAGCTTATAGGAGCCTGCACGCCAGTGCAAACTGTAGTATACGTATTGTTATGACCAGTGATTTTTTTCAATGGTTGATTTCACAAGTGCTTACTTTACCGTGAACAGCCTTCCACTAACCAGAGCACAACAGTATCCACCACACACCCAACATGAGACTCCCCATCTGAAATATTCACGCCCACCGGGGCCTGGCATTGAACGGGAAACCTCAGTGGTGAGAAGCCACACTAAGACGTGTGTGGGTCTTTGTGAATGAATACACTGAGAACGAATCACCTTTAAGACGAACGACAGTGGAGTCACTGACCAGAATCATGTCGGAACACCGACAGCCAATCAGCGGCTGGTAACCTATATGCCAGCCGGCAGCCCAGCCAAGACGGAACATTTTGCAGCACGCATTGGCCAATCAAACAAGATGCCCGTTCCCAGAGCCTCACGCAGCCAATCAGAGAATGGGCACGTCCACATGAAAAGAACCGCGACACCATTTCGCCTGTTGTATTCTTACCCACTTTGTGGTGCAACACCCTGCGATGGAGAAGCGACCATCAGCTGTAATGCGGATAGGTAGTAGCCGTGACTTATTTTGAATTTAAATTTTAACATTAGTGTAAAAACACACGTACTCCCACTTTTCTGAAAAATTTCAAAATTAAATTATACTTTTGTCAATGAATTTTTATAAATTTTAAAAATAATCATGGGTAGCGTGTGGTGTAAAAATTTATATTTTAATGATGTTTTCCAAAAAAATAATTTCGGTGAAGTACCAGTTAACTGTGAAATAACTATGGTCACCTTTCCTCGTTTTCTTAGTAAACACATTTTTGTCGCGTCTGATGCGTGTAGAACGAGACATGAGCAACCGCCACAACAGTGTCGATAATAACGTATGTCAACGTTCCGGGGAATAAACGTGGAAAATTCGAACGCCTTGTAAATACAAGACACGACACGCGCGACGCGGTACTAACTGCTGAGGCAACTCCGCCCGGCGTTGAGTCAACATTACAGCGTGTTCTCAGGAAGAGCCCGCAAGCANCAGAATGTTCGTGTTTGCATGTTGCTAGGTTGTTGGATTCTTGGTTGCAGCCACGTCACAGTTGTTTTTTTTTTCGGCGTTTAGGATGACACTGCAGTCGCAATCTTCAGTAGTAGTTAGCCTATTGTAGTAGATAACAGTCTACTGCTAGTACCCTACCTTGAAGATGGATATACAATGATGCCCCGCACATCGGGAGAAATGACTGTAACGCGACTACAGTCCAGAAGCGAAGAACANAAGATGGATATACAATGATGCCCCGCACATCGGGAGAAATGACTGTAACGCGACTACAGTCCAGAAGCGAAGAACAGGAAAAAAAAATTGGCTGCCAAAGCTTGCTCACTTTATTAGTCAACAGCAGTGAGCACTTTTTATTATTATTATGATTATAAATATTGCCTTCCTTCGATCCTATATAGATCAAGTTGACCTTAGGATATAGAAGTNAAGATGGATATACAATGATGCCCCGCACATCGGGAGAAATGACTGTAACGCGACTACAGTCCAGAAGCGAAGAACAAGGAAAAAAAAATTGGCTGCCAAAGCTTGCTCACTTTATTAGTCAACAGCAGTGAGCACTTTTTATTATTATTATTATGATTATAAATATTGCCTTCCTTCGATCCTATATAGATCAAGTTGACCTTAGGATATAGAAGTTNTTATTATTATTATGATTATAAATATTGCCTTCCTTCGATCCTATATAGATCAAGTTGACCTTAGGATATAGAAGTTGTCATGTATACAAGAGACTATGTACAATCATAATATCCCAAAATGAATTTCAATTAAGAATACAAATAAGCATAGGCACATAAAAACGACTGCATATTGCATCTGGTTATAAAGACAATATAAGTTAATTGAGATAGACGCACAATACCCTGGAAACAACCTTTAAAAAATGTTGCTGTCCCTACCTGCGTATATTTTAACAGGTGAATAGACTGGCGTGCGCCAAGTAAGGTTGGTAACGACGGAAGGAAATCAGTTCCATGTTTTCACGTTGAATTGAAACTTTTAGACAAACTTTTGTGAATATTGAAATGATTCCTTCTGATTTCTGTTTTTTTAATACATATTANGAATTGAAACTTTTAGACAAACTTTTGTGAATATTGAAATGATTCCTTCTGATTTCTGTTTTTTTAATACATATTAAGTGTAAGGAAAAGGAAATTTGGAAGATATTTACTTTTCTAATAATTTCGCAGTTTCGCTTGGATAACGCACGAATNAGTGTAAGGAAAAGGAAATTTGGAAGATATTTACTTTTCTAATAATTTCGCAGTTTCGCTTGGATAACGCACGAATGAAGTGATGAGGACCATGGCAATGTTAATTTTGCATCTGGAGGAAAAATACACACAGTGCATACAAGTAGATCTTTAGCAGGGCTTTAAAAAGTACTCCGTTTCCTGCGAACAGCCTATAATATAAGCATATCAAGGCACTTATTTAAGTGGGCAGTGTGCTGGCCTTGGCCTAAGCGACTCGGTTTTGGCGTCTGTGTAGGGAATAAAAGCAGTTTTTACGTTGCGACACCGGAGACTGGGTACTGCGCAGCTGGCGTGCGTGCTCTACACACCCTGCTGCACATTCACTGTAGGGCCCACGCATGCACACGAACTTCAGCCGGGGCAGGTTACACGTGCGAGCACAAGGGGCGGCGGTCCAAACCTCGCGTTAGTCCCGGTCACGAACCTCACTGTGCGAAAGCCCATCTGTTTCTTCAGGGGCAGCCATAAACAGCCTCCCTCTTGCTCTGTCTCTCTCTCTCTCTCTCNCTTATCAACACAACTCTCGCCACAGCAATTACGTTCCCGTTACGTTCACAGCGAAGGACTCGTTCTGCAACCGAGTAACTATCTGACTTCGAAGAGCTCGCAAGGTCAGACAACCGGCCGAAGGTCAGGACTGGCGATGCGTGGTACCGTCTGACTTAGGTGTCTGCCTCGTTCTAGAGATGTTGAAAAAATATCGATAAATCAAAACGGCGATATTATATCAAACATACATCGACATAAATCGTAGATATATTTAAACAATATTTTATCGAACTTTATTTATTTTTCCATGTATTGGAAATAAATTTTTTTAAAACGCTCTTTTAATAAGCTCTGTTTTGAATACATACATTTAATAAAAAACTTTACAATTTGGTTTTTTGGCAACNTAAACGCTCTTTTAATAAGCTCTGTTTTGAATACATACATTTAATAAAAAACTTTACAATTTGGTTTTTTGGCAACATCCACCATCTATAATGCCTCGTGTCCTCAATATGTAATATTCCAAGCAATTTTACATTTGTCTAGTCCTTTCAACACATAAAATATAAGATTCCGATCTACCGAAAATCGATANTATTCCAAGCAATTTTACATTTGTCTAGTCCTTTCAACACATAAAATATAAGATTCCGATCTACCGAAAATCGATATTTTTCTTTCGATGTATTGTTTTGTAAAACGATACTTTTATAAATATCCAATATATATCAATTTTTTTCGATATTAACATTCCTACCCCATTCCGTCACATGTAAAAAAACATTTTCGATGAGACAGCGACTATTATNTTTTTTTCGATATTAACATTCCTACCCCATTCCGTCACATGTAAAAAAACATTTTCGATGAGACAGCGACTATTATATTATGGTTCAAACACATTTCAAACATTACGCTTTTAACTCTTTCGGTCCTGAGTTTAAAATCCAGGATGTAGCTATCATGTAATATTTTGATGTGTGCTGTTTCTACGTTGACCGTGCTTCTCACAACCAGTGAACGTACTGCGTGATTGGTGCATGTCAAACCAGCGCTGACCACTCGGAAACGAGAAATGCAAAGAATTTGGCAAATCGTGTTGCTGTTAAAGAAAACGCTCGAAACACAGGGCACTAGTTCCTTACTATGTAAAGTACCGGCCACGAGTATCCTTCACGCGCAATATGTCCTCTCCTCTATCGTGGACGAGGGGAACGAACCAGTTAACAAAACGTTGACAAGTCGAACTAATTTTCATTTTTCGCCACCAACTTTACTCAATGTACTCTACCCATTGGTTGCATTATATCGTCTTCTACTGAACCCGCAATTTTTTTAAAGGTTGATTTTTGAAGTGTTCATTTAACAACAAACCATCTGCAACACCGACATTATCTGGTCTGCTGAATGAGTTCCCAACCCCGAATCCTTAGGACGAGTAAGCTAACTAATGACCGGAATGGAAGCAGACTTACCAAAATCTGTTCTGTGCCTTTAATTACTTCTGGTTTCGTATAGTCGTTCTTAGCAATTAGTATAACAAAAAGAGAATGAACATATATATATATATATATATGTGTATTTATATATATCAGATTAAGAGACTATTCGTTACAATTAGTCACTCACCAGTCTCAAAAAACACCGGAAATTTTCTTACTCAAAAACTTTTCAGCAAATTTTTAAAATATGTGGTTTAGAATGCAAAATTTATCGGGTATAAATAATTTGTAGCTTTAATTTTGAAACCTATGCAGTTAGACTTAGGAAGCTCTTAATACGCATTAATATAACATAGTAACCTATCTCGATATTTTTATTCGTCTTCTTTTACGTTGTGTGATTGTCGCGTACTTTACTATTTTATTACTCGTCCCATATGTTGCGACAGCAGGCAAGCAGGTAGAGAAAGTTTCCCGATTTCTCAGGCGGCCGGGACATTCCACAAATGAGATCGCAGCACGGTAGTGAGCTTGTCTCACTCTCGGGAGGTCACGAGTTCCGATCCGGGCCAGCTGCTGCACTTGGAGAATGTTTTCTACTCCTAATCCACACTAAGCTAGTGCGTTTGTGCGACACTGTTACGAGTCGACGCGGGCAACCTCCCACTTCCCTAAGCTCCGGGAATGGCTTGGTGGATTAAGAGAGGGGGGGCGTGCCCTCCTCCCTTACTCAGCAAGGAGCAGGGGCTCCCCGCAGCCAGCAGGGGCTTCGCCCTTCTGAATTCATAAACAGTGTTTGGTCACTACTTCTGTTTGTAATAAGTATTTATAACATTGTAGATTACCTGCCTCATTCTTCTCCAAATACATCTTGTTTTTAGGTCATTAGGTAACCATGAAAAAAAANAACATTGTAGATTACCTGCCTCATTCTTCTCCAAATACATCTTGTTTTTAGGTCATTAGGTAACCATGAAAAAAAATTATTTAGGTAGGAATTATTTTATTTGAATTTGGCACACATGAAAAAATGTGTTACGAGCATAACAGCATGCACAAATATAGGTATAACGCACAGCATGGGAGATATGAGGCTGGATAGGGGAAAGAAATAAGATTTAAAAGAACATTGGCACTGTCATAGAAAGTTCGTGNCATGGGAGATATGAGGCTGGATAGGGGAAAGAAATAAGATTTAAAAGAACATTGGCACTGTCATAGAAAGTTCGTGACTTACCCCCTTTCTAGAAACTTCTCCATGTCTGGTTCTCTCTTGACGGGAGGCCAGCGGTTCTGGAGGGGAGATGGGCGTCTGCCCTATTTGCGCACCTGTCAGAACGACGAGGAAATGTTTACCACCACAGAAGTTATCTAGATGCGGTCTTCATAGGAGTGACTGGCAATGTGATGAAAACCATATGAAAGTTATCGTATCAGCTATTTATACCACCTCGCACCTCTTATATGGTTAGTCTCGTGTTGCCTTCTGTGCCGAGTGTGAGTAGATAAGAGAGGACGAGGACAGCGGACTTCCAGTCGACGAGAAAGACACCTCAAGGCTAGAGAGACAAGGGTAGTTGCTAGCGTCATTGCAGGGAATCGCCGTGTTCTGTACGACTGCAGGGAGTGCTCGCGATACAGCAACAGAGGTGGAAGGCTGTGGTTTGTCCGTGCAATTAGTCTTATGAAAGACTAAGATATTGCGATACTACAAATATAGAGCATCGCATTTGTCTCTGTACGCTTTTTATCAATGAGTTTATGTTAATTGCAGCAATTAATATTTTCCCGGTAGCATTGAACTCAATATAACATAAAGTTGATTAAAACATAAACAGGAAAATTCAAAGATACATTTTTTTTTGCTACTATCCCAAAAATTCTTTGTATTTTTACCATTGACTAAATATGAGGTAGACCGATTATACCTAACAAAACCTAACCCAAAGGATCAAAACTGTCAAAGTCACATGGTCCACAGTGATGAACGATTTTAAAAAATTTTAAAAAAAGAAGCACTTCTGTATTTAAAAAAAAATACTTTCATCAATTTGAATTTGACAAAACTGCCTTACAAATTGGTTAGGGGAAATGTGCATACCTTTCAAACTACTTGTTTACAAATCAGTTTTCTAACATAAAATCCAAACCATGGAGTTTTTGCTAGACGTGTTGGCAAGAAAACAGTTCCGTGTTGCGACACAAAGATAGATTGTGCGCAGCCAGCGAAATCGATCGACTTTATCTATAGTCTATGGTTTTTACCAGCTTCACTCGTATTATTATTTCTTTGCGCGAAGATGAGACGCGGGTCGTGGGAACAGCTTCCTGAGCCGAGTGAACACAAACAGAGGCGAGGAGCTGAAATACGCTNAAATCAAATTTTAAAAAAAGAAGCACTTCTGTATTAAAAAAAAAAATACTTTCATCAATTTGACAAAACTGCCTTATAAATTGGTTAGGGGAAATATGCATACCTTTCAAACTACTTGTTTACAAATCAGTTTTCTAACATAAAATCCAAACCATTGAGTTTTTGCTAGACGTGTTGCCAAGAAAACAGTTCAGTGTTGCGACACAAAGATAGATTGTGCGCAGCCAGCGAAATCGATCTACTTTATCTATAGTCTATGGTTTTTACCAGCTTCACTCGTATTATTATTTCTTTGCGCGGNCATAAAATCCAAACCATTGAGTTTTTGCTAGACGTGTTGCCAAGAAAACAGTTCAGTGTTGCGACACAAAGATAGATTGTGCGCAGCCAGCGAAATCGATCTACTTTATCTATAGTCTATGGTTTTTACCAGCTTCACTCGTATTATTATTTCTTTGCGCGGAGATGAGACGCGGGTCGTGGGAACAGCTTCCTGAGCCGAGTGAACACAAACAGAGGCGAGGAGCTGAAATACGCTCGCGTTCCAGACGCCGCCAGGGCCGATGAAAGGCTTCGGTTGTCCTGCGGGATGTAACACCCAGTCACAACCCGCGGTGCTTGACGGAAAAGAGCGCTCGGCCGCGGCCAGCGCCGCCACGCGGTCGTTCCCGGAAACCTCACAGCGNCCTCTGCAACAGGCGACGCGCGCCGAGTGAGAGATTTATGGCGGGACGCCCGCCCCGTCAAAGAAGTTGCGCCGACCGCCGATACACTCGGCCGCCCGGGGAGGTTTCGTCGCATCTCGCCGATAAACATTTCACACGGCCGTAGACGGTTCACGAATCCTGCTGTGTTTGTTCTTCCTAGTAATTGTTTACACTTACATCGCATGTAACAATAAACATTGTCTAGGACCATCTTTATTGTATATCACTTTATTTGTATGCATTAATGTACCAATATCTATACTATAGAGCTGAGGTGCGAGTTGACGACAAGAAAGGCTCTAGTGATTAGGTAATAATTTAACATTTGAGCTATTATCAATTTGGAAAACCAATACGTGCTGAATTTAAAATGATTTGATTAATTGTCGAGGGAGGCATTTTGTTTTATTACATTTAAACTACGTTAGATGTCTTAAAAGTGAGCCACGCTTCGAAGCACTTACCGCTCGCCTTGTTTACAAGCCGAGGGATGATTTGGACGCGTGGCTCATGGCAGTTGGAACATCCGTTCTATGGTCACCTTCTGGAACATCTCAGGCTGGTGTTTACATCGCGAGGTATGGTGCCCTGTATCGCCACACTGTGTTTGCGTATGCATTTTGTGGCGTAGAGGTACCGAAAGAATCTATTATAGTTATTAAATGAATTTTCGCTGCTGGCTTTATGTGGTCGGGAATTTTCCTATAAGATGATAAAAGGGACAGTAGAAACATCCTATCCAAAATTCCGTCAAATTAATGGCGGATTTTTCACACAACAACGCAGTTGCATCCAGATTCTGTGGATATTTTTATTAAAGCTTTGTGCGTTATTTACAGTTTTGTGAGGCTGAGGGATGGTGTCAAATTTGAAGACGCACTTACTTGTGACACGGAAGATATACCTATTGTTGGTACAGGGGGCTCGCCGCACAACACGTCCGAAACAACTATGCAGAGTATTTTTTTTAGCGCAGTATGTAGTGGCAGTAGGATATGCTATAGATTATGTTTGAACTGAACACAAAACATAATGGAATACTTTAATTATATTCTAAAGGCTATGGTATTTGTTATTTACCTTTATCACATATTAATATATATAATTTTAATTAATAATCTCTTTTCATTCATTTTATCAAGTATATATGTTAGGTCAGCGATGTAAAAATAATGTACATATTATTAGTCTGTTACTGTGTCTATGGGTTAATGTAATTGTTCATCTTCTGCAAATAAGAACTAAATTTCTGCAATACATATACACTTAAGAGCAAAAAAAACTGGTACACCGGCCTAATATCGTGTAGGGCCCCCCGCGGGCACGCAGAAGTGCCACAAGACGACGTGGCATGGACTCGACTTATGTCTGGAGGTATGCAGGAGGCAATTCACACCATGAATCCTGCAGGGCATTCCACAAATCCATAAGAGTGCGAGGCGGTGGAGATCTCTTCTGAACAAGTTGCAAGGCATACCAGATATGTTAAATAATGTTAATGTCTGGTGATTTAAGTGACCAATGAAAGTGTCTAAAGTCAGAGGAGTGTTCCTGGAGCCACTCAGTAGCAACTCGGTAGCAACTCTCGTCGTGTGGGGTGTCGCATTGTCCTGCTGGAATATTATCCACGTCCGTCGAAATGCACAATGGACATGAATGGGTGCAGGTGATCGGACAAGATGCTTACGTATCTGTCACCTGTCAAAGTCGTATCTAGACGTATCAGGGGTCCCATTTCACGCCAACTGCACACGCCTCATACCATGACAGAGCCTCCACCAGCTTGAACAGTACCCTGTTGACATGTAGCGTTCATGGATTCATGAAGATGTCTCCATACCCGTAAACGTCCATCCTCCCGATACAATTGGTAACGAGACTCGTCAGACCAGGCAGCGTGTTTCCAGTAACCAACAGTCCAATGGCGGTGTTGGCGGGCCCAGGCGAGGCGTAAAGCTTTGTGTCTTGCAGTCAACAACAGTACACGAGTGGGCCTTCGGCTCCGAAAGCCCATATCAATGATGGTCCGTTGAATAGTTCGCACGTTGCACTTGTTGATGCCCCAGCATTGAAATCTGCGCCAATTTGAGAAAGGGTTGCACGTCTGTCACGTTTAATGATTTTCGTCAGTCGTCGTTTGTCCCGTCCCGTTCGTTCACGATCTTTTTCCGGCCATAGCGATGTCAAAGATGTGATGTTTTACCGGATTCCTGATATTCACGGTACACTCGTGAAATTGTCGTACGCGAAAATCCAAATTATATCGCTACCTCGGAGATGCTATGCCCCATCTCTCTTGTGTCGACTATAACACCACGTTCAAACTCACTTAAATTTTGATTNGAAATCTGCGCCAATTTGAGAAAGGGTTGCACGTCTGTCACGTTTAATGATTTTCGTCAGTCGTCGTTTGTCCCGTCCCGTTCGTTCACGATCTTTTTCCGGCCATAGCGATGTCAAAGATGTGATGTTTTACCGGATTCCCGATATTCACGGTACACTCGTGAAATTGTCGTACGCGAAAATCCAAATTATATCGCTACCTCGGAGATGCTATGCCCCATCTCTCTTGCGTCGACTATAACACCACGTTCAAACTCACGTAAATCTTGATAAACTGCCATTGTAGCAGCAGTAACTGATCTAGCAACTTTGCCAGACACTTGTTGTCTTACAAAGGCGCTGCCGACCGCATCGCGTTACTGTGATTGGTTCCATACCTCTGTTATTTGCATACGCACGCCTATACCAGTTTTTTTGGCTCTCCAGTGTATAACTATGATACAATACAGGATGAGTATGAAAGAATACCACAACTTTGAAGGTCTAAAATAACAAAACCAAACACCCTATAACATTGATTGACCAATCACATGAAACATGGAACCGTGACGTTTGTTTACCATACATTTATAAATGTTCAATGTGACCACCACGAGCGGCCCGAACGACATCTACCCGATAATCAAACTCGTTCCACTGGTCAGCATGTCCGGTGTTACGGCTTGGATGGCGTTCGTAACTCTCAGTTTGAGGTCGTGAGGGGGGTAACGAGCTCGCATTTGACACGTCAATGTGAAGGGGACGGTTCGATTTTTCCTTTATGATGTGCCACCTAATTTGCACCTAGCTGTTCGCGGATACCTGAACGAGACGTTGCCGCAACGCTGGATTGGTCGAGGAGCAGCTGGTGACCAGGCTCTTCATCACTTGCCCCCAAGAAGCCCGGATATTAACCCATGCAATTTTTTCAATGGGGGTATATAAAGGATCAAGTGTTTCATCCACCATTGCTAGCTTACATTGACGACCTCAAAACGAGAATTACGGACGCCATCCAAACCGTAACATCGGACATGCTGACGAGTGTGGATGAGTTTGATTATCGCGTATATGTTGGTCGGGCCGCTCGTGGTGGTCACACTGAACATTTATGAATGCATGGTAAACGAACTTCACGGTTCCAAGTTTCTTTTGATTGGTCAATCAAGGTTGTAGATTGTTTGGTTTTAATATTATATACCTTTAAATGTGGGGCATTCTTTTATACTCAACCTATATATCTCTCAAGTGTACTGTGTTTGTGATATATGTAATTTGAACCACCACAAACAGACTATCCCTTTGGTAGAATCAGTCAATGGCTGTCGAAATTTATAATACATGTAAAAATTAAGTCAATTTGTTACATGCTATTATCATATTTATTTCTTTCTTCAATGTTTATTTTGTTCCAATTATTCACTGTAGTTGTTACAACTTAAATCCAAGGCTTTGAATTAATTTCTCTATTTGCGTATTCCGTGCGTTTCACATTCCACAGTTGTAATCTGGCAATTATTTCATTAATAAATAACCCAGTGTCGAACATACTGAAACGCCAGCACCGACACATGGGTTCCAGTGCGTACAGCCAAGCCTCCAGTTCACAACTGGGTGCGTGAGTTGGCAGAGACTAGGTCTCCAGCGTGTCCAGGTGCTTGTGAAACAATGACGAGCGTTTCCTGGTCGCCGCGAGCACAGCGCAAGCTCGAGCGTTCGGGTTGCTGTCGCTGGTCGCCGAGCATGGCCACCTCCATAAAAATCAATGGAGAGCGTTTTTGCGACCTTGTCGCCGCGACCAAGTCGCAAGCTCGGCCGTAGCTTTAGCGGCATTACGCACTGTCGACTCGTCGCCGGCGACTGTGACTTTCTATAGTTTAAATAGGTGTTTAAGCACGTGGTTGGCGGTCGCCCGAGCGAATCGGCGAGTCGCCACACAAGCAACTGGCGGGTCGCCGCGACCAATAGAAGCACGGGTGCAAATGCGAGCGTTCACACGACGAGCAACTTTCAAGGCTATTGGACGCCGCGTAGAAAAATGGCTCAAGCTTTCGATACAGAGAAATTTACATTAGAAATAGAATGCCGCAAAGCTATTTGTTATTTATCGAGTGACGAATATTCCAATCGAAGATTTGAAGAAAAAACAGTGGGAGGAAACAGTGGACTTATTCGAAGGTGAAGGATTACCAGATGAAGAAAAAAAACCCTTAGGTAAGTTACTTATATTTCATTTATTGTTTAGTGAATTCTGCTCATTTGCCAAGATAATTGACCCTCAGTCATAAAATCAGCAAACACTTTTCTATAGGATACACCGCGTCGCATAGCCCTTTGGATACCATTTGGCACTTCTTCTGAGCCAGGAATGGTCCGGGTATCTTCGAACTTGTACCCGTCTCTCTCTCTCGAACATAGTTGTGAAGAACACAACATGTTTTAACAATACTAATTACTAGATCCAAATTGACATTAATAGGTTGACATCTTCCCAGTGCTATGGCGTACAAGTAGGTATTGATTCTGCTCTCTGCGTAAGGCGCCAGCAATTGATGCTAGCCCTCAGTGTTAGGGCGTAGGAATATGTTGACACTCCTATCCCTAGGTCCAATTTACCAAATAAATTCACCTTCTTTGCGAGTTAACATATGTAAGTTTTATTTTCGCTTAACAGGTTAACTTCTACATGAACGCACGAGACAACTCTCCGCCCCCCCCCCTTAGCTACGTAGGCTATGTAGGGCTTGACGCGGCGATTTGTCCTGTGGGGAGCAAGGTTCGTCACACTTCCTGTATGTCTCTACTTAGCTGTCTCGAGGCGATGGTTGATCTCCCAGCCGGCGACTTCGGGACTGCTCCGTCACTCGGTGGAGGGACTACGACGCCTGTGCTGCGACCGTCCCTTGCTGACCGGCGTTGACATCTCGACGTCTTCTCTCGGACTCGTTCCTCCCGGCGCCACTCCGCACTACGCGCTTCACATCGGCCGACTGCCGTTTTCTCGGACTCTTCCCTCCTGCTCCGCTCCGCACTCCTCGCTTGACGACGGCCGACTGCCTCGTTCCTTCGTCTTCCTCCTGTTTTTGTATGCTCGTTTGCCATATTAAACTCGCATCATCTCTGCACGTGTCCGGGCTGACCGCCGCGTCCTCTGGGTCGTAAAACACGTGTTCGGCGCTCCGGCGCACGTGGGTCCGGCGTCGTCCCTCGATTCTGGCCCCGACGTTTATTGTTCCGCTCTGCAAGTGCTGGAACCCTGGGTGGTCCCTTGATTCTGGCATAGAAGTTTAAGTGCTCCGGTGCTGGGACACTTGGTGGGCCCCTTGGTCGACGCAGAGTTTCTCCTGCCTCCGGATATCGTGTCGCTATTATTATCGCACGCCCGCCAAAAGCTCTCATCATTTGTTGCGTAAGCAGGCTCGGGAGAGAGGCCGCTGCTGGTATGAGCTTGCGTCCCCTTGCAGCTGCTACGCCACGTGTTCATTCCACCTCGGAATCCTGGCGTCACTCTTCTAGCACGCTCGCCAAACCCTTAATATTCTTCGTTGTTACATTTGATCCACCAAACGGTCGCTTAACTTTATCAGATTGTCCAAATGCTCCATCACCAACAATAACAAACGGTACTGGTGTAGGATTTTATGATGAAATAGGTTTAGATTCCGGAATTTGTAACCCATTATTCATTAGCTTTTGATAAAATGTTGAGTTCCGAAATATAGTGGAATCGCTATCTTTTCCACAGGAACAAACATCTATGTATATGAACTTGTAGTCAGCGTCACAAATGGCAAGTAAAATTATAGAAAAAAGTGTTTATAATTATAACACATTGATCCACTGTTATATGGTTTTGTAGTTCTTATGTATTTACCATCAATTGCACCTATGCAATTCGGAAAATTGGCACATGAATTCAAGTAGTCTGCAATTTTTAACCAATGTTCTCTTGTCGGTTGTGGAAAACACATATCTTTCAATACAATCCATATAAATTACAAACTTCTCGTATTATTTCAGCAATAGTAGATATCCCAAGTCTGTATGAGTAATGCAGATATATAAATTTGCAGCCACTTCCAAGATATCTGAAACAAAAAAAAAACATGTTCAAACGTTATAATAATAAATTATATTTCTTTCCTCACTTGGTATATAAACACTTTTATACAACTTATTTGTTTTTATTTACAAGTCAAACACTTCAAAAAAAGCTGAAAAATATAAGAAACTGTTTTGCTAGAGAAACACTAAAAGCGGCTCTGCTGCTTCTCATAAAACTCCTTATATTTATTACCAACAACTGTCGTTTTTGAGGAATACTGCTGGCAATTTGAACACAGAGAGTAGTATTGCAGAAGAACAGTCGACAAATGATGAAGAACCTTTCGGACCATACTCCAGAGAAAATATAATCGGAAGAATAAAAAAAAAACATCAGATGATGGCACAAGATAATTATTGGACACGTTAAACAAATGTATTGATACGCGTAACAATAGAGAGAGAGTACTTTGGAATAAGATGAGGTTAGGATGTTTCTGCTGTCCCTTTTATCATCTTACAGGAAAATTCCCGACCACAGAAAGCCAGCAGCGAAAATTCATTTAATAACTATAATAGATTCTTTCGGTACCTCTACGCCACAAAATGCATACGCAAACACGGTGTGGCGAAATTATAAGGAGTATGAGTATGAGCAAAGTGGTTACTGCATACAAGGGGCCGGGTATTCTACTGCACCAAGTCAACAACCACGAGCACGGCCTGAACCACAGAATTCGTACCCACTACCAACTCGAGCTCAACTGCAGAACTACACACAACCCACTCGAGCTTCAACATCATATGAAAGCCCCCAGAGTCGCAGCTATCTACTGCTTAAAGAGCATTCAGAAAGATTCAGAAATTATGGATTTATATTGAACTTCGATTTTAGTTTTTTTTTTTTTTGTAATTAAACTTAGTTATGGCATTGATTTAAACAATTAATTAAAAACTTTTTAAATTATTAAATAATGAAGTATCTTTAACTATAGTGACTTACCTTAGTGTTATAAATAATTTTTCTTCCTGAGAAACACAGGGTCGCATATTGGTTTCTGTGCCAGTTATATATGGTTTCAGAAGACACACTAGCTCATCAAACAAACGCACAAACATTCTAGCGTAATAAAAAAATTTACGCGGGTACTTTCTTACGTCTTCATAAAATAAATTGAACTCTTTTTTTTTTTTTGACGTGACAACGTCTTAAATTAGGTTGCGGCTGGGAGTCACTTATGAAAAAGTGTAACGCTCGGTAACGTTACGATGAGTCACCGAACGAGAGAGAGGCCCGCCGAATGCCTTGCGTCTCTCTCCCACTCAACTATGATCGGTCTGCCGCGCGCGCAGCACTACGTTGTCACGTAAAATCTTCGCCCGTAAAACCGACTTTACAGGCAACCATTTTTTTTGTTCTTGTAGCATAGGATGCACCCAAGACTTTTTTTCCTTTTTTTTCCTCTTTGAAATTAGCAACGCTTGTATTGCAATTTCTTCGACGTCCATTCTGCACGAATGTACAAGAAACACTGTCGCTCAGCTTGGTCTCCCGGCTAGTTTGCAAATTTTCTGGTCCAGTCGACAGTGCGTAATCGCACTTATGTGTGAGTGCGCGTTCAGGTGGGCGCTGAAACAAGGCTGGCCAAAGCCATTAAAACAATATGTTTTATTGATCACGTGACAATGAAATTTTTAAGACTGTAAATAATCTTACAGTTTCATTCTACTTCCTATTATAACAGCTACAAATTAAAACCACGGGAAAAGTAGTTCAATTCATTAACGTGTTATTAAAAGTGGCCGCTGAATCTGGGTTTGTCGTATACAAACTAAGGCGAGAATTGGCGTAATAGTAACAATAAAGTGCACGACAGTTCCGCGCTAGGGTTGTTACGGGTTGCATTACAACATGGGTAGAAATACGACGCCAAACACGGCTTTCGAAAGCATTCAATAAACAGTGAACATAACTTATCTTACGCACTNATGGGTAGAAATACGACGCCAAACACGGCTTTCGAAAGCATTCAATAAACAGTGAACATAACTTATCTTACGCACTAACTATCTTGGACAGTTATTCCAAGGTAGATTAACTAATTGAGTGCTCTGTGCCATCCGATTCATCTGCCCTGTAATTCTTTCATACGCTGTTCATTGAACTCTTTCGAAAGCTTAGGGTGTAGTTTTCTGCTGGTTTTTTTTATCCTTCCTCTACGCGTAGACTTTATTTAAGTAGACCTATTGGTTTTCTGCGCCATGTCCCCAACATTCACTCAACCATCATCAAGGTCAAGGTCACGCGGTCGAAAGCAAGAAATTTGTTTGGTTTCCTTTTAATTTTCAACACGTCGCCNAGCGCTGACTGCATGCGCACTCTACCCCATTGTGAAATTGCCGGTAAGGTAAATGTGTTACTATTTTTTTTTTTTTTATAATATGGAAATTTATATTCTTAGAAGCATAAAATCAGACCGAAATTAAATGAAATGAATTCAGTGTCCACAACTTTAAACAGTGCGATTTAAACACGATGTCAAGACATGGAACTACTTTTTTAATCGCTGCCCACTTTAGTAGGAACATGCCAATCACTGTGTTGTTAAAAACATACGCAGTTAAAGCCATGTACTTTTTTCAATGATCGATTACGAAAGTGGTTGGTTAAACGCGGACCAGTTATATGGGTTTTTCTGTTTAATGAATGTTTAGTCTTCCAATGTGCCCGACATTTACATTTTTTTTTACCAATTCTGGAGAGTTGCCAGTATCCATATTTCAAAAACCGGTATGTACTTTCAACCAGCAGATCGTCGGCTTCTATCGGGGATTTGCGAATCATAAGACAGTAAACACACACTGCAAATGTAATTAAGTTTCTAAAATAAAAAGAGATAAATATTCATGCAGTAGTAATGGATTCTGGAGCAGGGGATATTGACAACCCGAACACCCCAGGTTAAATTACCAGGAAAAAGTGTTTTTAAAAGAGTATGAAAGATGGCATGCATTATGATTACAAATTCTTACTTTACTGGTTTCTAAAATAACTTATGACTGCATCAAGTGTATTGCTCCACATATGTCCTTTGCAATCGAGGACTTGTATAGATGATCGTTGTTATCTGAAATGTGACATTAAATACGAAATACGAACGTATAGTCTATTCCCGGTTTCTTCACACTTTCTGACTAAAACCTTTGAAAAAACATCCCGTATATGACGGCTTTAGTTATTTCCTATATATGCCATGTATCACAATCGTTTTATACGTCTGTTAACATGAAAGTATCTTATTTTTCATTAAATTGAAGTTTTACCTGAATTTTATTTGTAAATTATAATAATTCATTTATAATAAATATGAAAAAAAAATTGAGAAAACATTTGTGTTGGTAGCGCCTAGTAAGAAATAGTTCTCAAGCAAAATACCATTACAACTGAGTGCGCACGAATCCGGTGCATAGTCTTTTTGTGTAATTTTCTAGACTTAAATAAACTTAGTTTGCACAAGGCAGAGGGATATTCTGGAAACAGAACTTTAGTAGGGCTTCAGAAAAGTGCGAAGTAACCGTGAATGGTTTATAGAAGCTATGGGTGTTGCAGTGGTATGGGAAGCGAGAGTACTCCGAGGAATAGTTCGGCGACGTCCGCCTTGTTTACTACATGTGAAAATCTGGACTTACCTACCAAGGATGAGAAAAGTATAGCCACGATTGGGAACAACAGAATGGAAGGGCGTGCTATTCACAGAAACATCAAAAATCTCTATTTAGAAATAAGTAAATAAATAAAAATAAATAAGTAAATGCTCTTTCGCACTAGTTTATACTGTTATAAGACGCCAGAACGTCGTATTGCGAGGTCGTGTGGGATGGAGGTATTATTAAAAATAAAAGAAATGAACTTTATTTTTAATTTATTCTCACAATTATTATCGAAAACATTAATTTATCCGCCTCCACTACTACTCCGTGAGCGCAAAATTTAATCTCTGTCTAAATTCAAATTAAAATCCTCGTCAATGTGTCTATATTGGTTAGAGTCACTTATTTCACACTCATTATTTACACGCGTTCAATCTGTCTATTGCCATCATTCCAAATGTCTTACTCTCACGCAGCCAGTTTAGTAGTTCCGCCCGTCAGGCTCACTCTTCACTGTGCCGATGCTCGCAGTCCGCAGACTTCACCCCTACTGGTCACTCTCGCCGCCACTCGTCGCTCTGCTGGCTCGGAGCTTCGTGGTCTCCGTGCGCCTGTCGTTCAATGTCGCGCAATCCTCCCGATCTGGGAGGTTCCCCGCACCCCGAGTCACGCCGAGAGAGGCAAGGGCGATGAACCAGAACATTCGTTCACAGAAAATCGCAGAAATTCAACTCGCTCAAGGTCAGGAGCGCGCGAGTCACCATAGGCTTATCGCGGTGGCACTCGGAGTCTTGACTTTGAACATCGCTGAGGGCTGCTCACGTTACTACTTGTTCTTCGCTCGCGCGGAACGGACCAAGGGAAGCAGTGCAAAGCAGTAAGCGCCTTAAAATACTCTAAAACCACTTCTTCCTCAACTATGAGATTGGCAAAGAGAAAGTTCAAAATTTCCACACCGCCCTTGTTTATAATATAGAAAATCAACCTTAGGAGGTGTATTAATAAAGCTAGATTTATTTCAGTTGGGATGCAGCGGGTCCTGCATAGCTATGATACCTAAAATGTTTATAGGTTTAGTTTTCTGCATTTTTCAACTCTCAGTACGTGCCTATTCTGACTCGGAACTTAACAGTCCGCCCAGTCTGGCGTAGGCCTACTTGGTATATGCTGCTATTTATAAACCTGTAGTCCTGGCGTAGTTACACCCTATCGCCAATCGACATTCTATTGACGTGACACAGAAGAGTATGCAAATAGTAATTAAGATTTTTTGTATACGTTCATCGTCACCACCACAATGGCGGGCAGGACTAGCGTTGCCAGACATATAGCGAAAGTACAGGTCCTCCTTTTTAATAAATTTGTATATCTTTAATGTTAACATTCACTTGATGAATAATATCTAATGACTGGAGACAGAAAATTCGCGAATTAATTTCAGGTTTAACTTCAACCACATGTACATTTACGTTTCTACTTCCAATGGACTAAAAGTTTGTTACACACGCCCCGGACGACTATCTGCCAATTTCTAAAACTGCTGGGGCCGCGGTAGTGTACTGATTAGACTATTCGCCTCCCACCTAGGCAACCGGGTTCGATTCCTAACAGGGTCGCTCCCGGACTTTCTCAAATGGGAATCGTGCCGGACGATGTCGCTGGTAGGCGGTTATTCTCGGTGATCTCCCGTTTCCCCCCGCCCTTGCATTCCGGCGCTGCTCCATTTCACTGGCTCTCAAGACCTGGTTGTTAACAGCCGCCCAAATATCTCAATTCACCAACTCAAACGCTCTAAAAAGCTCCAAGTAGGCGGAATGTTTCAACCGGTGCGGCAAACGACTGCCTCGCGTCCTTGACTGCCGCTCTCCACTTGCGTACGTGGCCGCAGCTGTCGGCGGTACGTGGGACGATTTCCTTGCCCGAGGAGCGACAAACGAGCCCGCGATGCGGCGTATCGCTCTGCCGAGTCAGCGGGCTGTAAGTGATCTGGCCGGCGGCGGCGCGCCAAACAGTCGGCGTCCTCTTACTCTAGGTCCGATTTCACGGCCATCACGCCTCCGGCCACCGCCGCTGCTGCTGCGTCGTCAGCGCATGTGCACAGCTCGCATTGCTCAGCTGCTCCGCCCCGCCCACACTGTCGCCATTTTTTTTTGTAAAGTGTAGAAAGTGTTGTACCCAGAATTACGTGTATGTGTAGTGTTGCCCTTCCGATCAGGAGGTTCTTACGGGCAAATCAGCAAAATGATGGGTGAGTGTTGCTTACTTTTTGGTGAATGAGATCAGTGTTTGGAAGGGGAGCATGCCGGTTTTAAGGCGTTCCGTCACGCGTGATGAGGCAGTCAAGATATGGGCGAATTGTAGAGGTGATGCATGAAAGGAGGTTACTTTTAGGGGCGAAGTTCAAATTTGAGTGATTAAGGGGTAATGATGGTAGAACGATTGATAGTCCAGTGCTGCGTCAGCCTTGGTCGGGGCCGTCGTCACCTCGGCTCGGCTTCTTCCGGGTCGACGAGGGCGGCATCTCGTCGTAAGTGCTGCTTAGCGAGCAACGGGCGGCGAGGAAATGCGGTGGGTGGAATCCACCCGACCTGACGTCGCAATAATATTTACTTCTCATGAACCGGAAGGTTACGTAGTAGGACGAATTAAAGAAGTGTGCAGAAATATTCCATTACCCATTAACCAACTAAATTATGTACATGTTTTTGACGAATTTGATGAAATACTAGTATTACACATTCGTGTCCCCCTCCTTAATCTCCCTCTATGCACACACGTAAGTCACAATAATAACTCCATTACAAGACGGGGATTAATTTTTTTATTTCATTTTGTTCGTAGAGTGAGTGTTACGGCGCTACTGATACATGCTTACCTTAAGACTATAACGCCAATGATCTGAAATTCTACATTTCTACACGGCAGTGGTAGTACGACGCATTTTGGATTATTTAATTTCATAAGTATTGCTTCGAAGTTAATTCCAAGTTAATGACGCACGATTCCATTCGGTGATTGCATGTACTTGTATTATACTGACTTCAGTACGGTTTTCAGGTATCGGTATAGTGATATATGCACTTTTAAATCGCTTGAAACTGCAAATAAAGACGTTTTTAATTATTTCTAAAAAAAGAGTGGCCGTGTGCGAAAACAGTTTTGCATGTATCGACTGTACTGATATATTTAATACGCCATAACAAGAATTCATGGGAAGGTTACTCGTTAATTTTTGAGTGGTGGTTATGCTACCGTGTTTTTTTCTGACTATGACCTGCAAGATAAAATAANTTTAATACGCCATAACAAGAATTCATGGGAAGGTTACTCGTTAATTTTTGAGTGGTGGTTATGCTACCGTGTTTTTTCTGACTATGACCTGCAAGATAAAATAGCTCTTCGTTTCTAAGCGCACGACACTAAAATTACGCGCAGTTATTTTTCCATGAAAATATAAGGCTAACGGATAGGTCTAACATTTTATTTATAGCAGAAAGAATGCAGGAAAATTGAACGCAGTTAGCTACATGAAACTATAATTAGGTATATTCGATTATATCGTCTTCACAGAGAGTGGAAATTCCTTTTTTCTTACGCGATCGAAAATAAAGTTTTAAATATACACAATATCTTCTTGGTAGTCGCATACCAAAGCTTTCTGACGCCCAATTAATATTAATAAAAAAGGTGCAAAAATACGTTTTATAATTTAAAAATTAAGAGATAGGTTAAAGCGTTTTAATATGTAGTAGCTGAGCCGTGGTGCTGAAGAGTACGCTGCATATTCTTCGGAAGAGAATGAGCATAGTTCCAAATTTCAATATGAATTAAATCGCCGGCGCTTAATTAACTGGGAGGATCTGTTTATACTAACANCTGAAGAGTACGCTGCATATTCTTCGGAAGAGAATGAGCATAGTTCCAAATTTCAATATGAATTAAATCGCCGGCGCTTAATTAACTGGGAGTCTGTTTATACTAACCGAATTTTCTCACGTCACCATCCGATTCTTAACGCGGTAAACTGCAGTTCGTAATTTTGGACAGTAGGAGCGCCCGCATTTCCCTTTGTTGTGCGAGCAAGTTCGTCTCAATGCTACAATTTAATTTTGGTGTTATCAGCATTTTAGGCCTGCACGTTGTCAAAAAGAGGGCATAAAATCGCAGCCTCAAAGTGCTGCACAAACAAGTGATTGCAGACGAAAAAAAATTTCCCACACGACCCAGCGGCGTGTGGTGTGTTTGCAAGGTGAGCTGGCGTTGGCTCTGTGCTGTACACTGTTGCTTGCTAGAATACACTTCCACCACTAAGACGTAGCTAGGGTGGTGCCAGAGTATGGTAGTTACTGGTTCCTGCTACGTGCACCGAGAATGTACAGCAGTGAGCAAGCACCAGCTTACCTTGCAACACTTCACCACACGCCACTGTGTTATAGCAATACTGAATTCATCTACCGCGAAGTTCTTCAAATAAATAATGTATTTTGCATCCAGCTGACTATCATATTTATAATTAGTAGGGCCGCCTGTTTTTTGCGAAATATTTACGCGGGGGCTAGATTTAAATATTCTATGTAAACACTCGCAGTCTTCATTCGACTATNTAGCTAGGATGGTGCCAGAGTATGGTAGTTACTGGTTCCTGCTACGTGCACCGAGAATGTACAGCAGTGAGCAAGCGCCAGCTTACCTTGCAACACTTCACCACACGCCACTGTGTTATAGCAATACTGAATTCATCTACCGCGAAGTTCTTCAAATAAATAATGTATTTTGCATCCAGCTGACTATCATATTTATAATTAGTAGGGCCGCCTGTTTTTTGCGAAATATTTACGCGGGGGCTAGATTTAAATATTCTATGTAAACACTCGCAGTCTTCATTCGACTATTGGCCACTTGTCTTTGTGCGAAGACAGTTTGTCTTATGAGTGAGCCAATCAGAATTAAGTTTCTTCGATACTGGCCGTACGTGATTCGCGAGAAGACAGGTAAGACGCGTAACAAAACAAATAATCCAACCACGAAAGTGGATCTGAACTCAAGTGCGTTGGAAGGCAACTTGTCCTGAAATCTTTTCGCAAAAAACAGGCGCCCCTAATAATAAGGTAAGGCAGGCCGAAAAGATTTTCAACGAATAAAAAATTATGTAACAGAACAAACTCAGGTGGGGACACCTTAAAGAGCAAAACGCAGCAAAAAAGATATAAGCTGTTCACGGTAAAGTGAGCTCTTTTGAGGCCCTAGTGCCTTTTTCCTTTCAGTCATTTTGTTATCCTTTAAAGTCCTTTTTTAATAAATTTTGCCACATAAGTAATAAAAAACAGTGTGTATATTCCACAGCACACTGAAATTAACGTCTAGAGATACAATAAATTATATTAATTGACTATTATTCGAAATGAGAGGGCTTTCAGAAGTGCTCGCCTTACCGTGAATAGCCTATACCAGCAAACTTGTTTACGAATTCAGTCGCGGGACGGGAGTCGAGAAATTCATGTTCCAGTGAGAAATGGGACCCACGCACACCTGATCCCATTTTGAAGATCCCTGCGCCAATTGGACGCGACGCGAAGTTTGATAAATTACGCCAGGGCTGCGAGCGACAGTCAAAGCATCAAGATCGCATTGTGAAGTGATTTACAGCAAGATTCCTGGGCAACAGGTAAAGGAGGGTGATGGGTAACCCTAGATTTCCATTTTCCTGGCGTAAGGTGACTTTTTTCACCTTGCCTTGTTACCTGCGAGCCTCGCCGAAAGGAAAGGAGTGGCGACATCCAATCTGAAAGCTTTGTTGTGTTCGTGGAAATGACGTAAATCTTGTTTCAAACNCCTTGATACCTGCGAGCCTCGCCGAAAGGAAAGGAGTGGCGACATCCAATCTGAAAGCTTTGTTGTGTTCGTGGAAAGGACGTAAATCTTGTTTCAAACAAAAAAAAAAAATACCTGTAGTCCTTGTTCATGTCTACTCCAAAGGGAATTTTTTTTTTTGCCCGTAAGGCATTGTTCTCAATAATCATAGTAGGAAGAATGACACAGATATTGCTTGACGAATAGCATCTTAAACCTAGGAATTTAAAGATATGAAAGAATGCAATAAGTCTTCATTAATTTGTCAAAAAATATATTTATTCTCGTAACTTACCACAAACAATTTCATGTCCGAGTTCTGCTGTTTTTTTTCCTAAGTAGATTTCCGGGTAGGTTTTGCGAACTAATATTTTTTATTTCAAAATTGTGGGCCGGAAAGTTTAGTACAGTTTCTAATCATTGAAAGAGAATTGTGCTCTATAACGAAACACTTCGACATCGCCTCACGGTACCGTCAATTTTATTTTGTGGTTCATTATCTGACCTGACGAATGAATGGCAGAAATACATTATCGAGTGTGATACTGATGAAAAGTGTGTCATCAAAGCTGACTCAGATTATACACAACTGGTCGCATTTTACAGTCACTTTCATAAATAAATAAACTTATAACAACCCCCAGATAATAGAAGTATGTTCAAGAGATAATCACGACAATGAAACAAAAGTGACTAATGATTCTTGTGGAAATCGGACATGTCGCGGACCTGTACAAAGCGTTTCGCACGGTTAGATTCAATAATCATAACACCAATATTGATCGTGGGCTTCTAGAAATAGTTTGAATTTATGGTGCGATAGTCATAAAATCGTTACATAATTTTTGGTATTCCTAATTTAAGCACGAGTGGTATAATCATGCCTACAGTCATAGGATAAACCCCAGACCGATAGCTTAAGTAAGCGTGAACATCGTATAGGTTGTTCATGGAAAGGTGCGTGGAATATCGGAACTTGGAAGGCGCGCGATAAAGAGTGTCAGATGGATGGAACTTTACTTCCGGAAGCTGTGCAGGCATCCAATACCCCTAGGTCTAACGCGCGATGTTTACATCTGGAATAACTTCTGGAAGACATTACGACCAACAGCAAAGCAACGGAATGGTCGTGACCAGCGACGTATGGCAAGAATTGTCGGTGGAAAAGTCGTATCACAGGCTGACACACTTTATTTATTTATTTATTAACGACTTAAAGGCGCAGTTAAGGCATAGTCGCCTTATCTTACACTGGACCCATTACAGATTCACCTTCACCCGTTAGAAATTCATACAGATATATTACAGATTAACACTTATAAACATACAACTTAAATCTACTGGTTATGCAGGAGTGATTTTAGTGAGGTAATCGTCCAAAGCTCGCCACGTGTTTAGGAATTACGAAGTGAACAGTAAGTTTGTGTGTTTTGTAAATAATGTTTTTCGAAACAGTTGTTAAAATATTTAAAATACACGTCGCCTTAAAAAAAAACTTTTTTCTATACTTTAGTTCATTTTATTGAAAATGTAACGGTTTTTAAATATGAATTTAAATTTGCTGAAAATGTTTACATTTCTGCATCTCTCATATCGTCATGAACAGCGACATATTTTAGTGGGTTTTTAATTTGCGGGTGGTTTTGAAATTCACGTGGCCTTAATAAACGCCTTTTTTAAAAGTGTAGTCCATAATATAAAAAAATCCAATCATTTTAATGTGCGAGTTTAACTTCGCTGAAAATGTTCAGTGTATTTGTAGCATCGCAACGAACAGACGCACTTTATAGCAAGTACAGGAATTATGGGACATTTGGCACATCGGAACATGGGACCGGAGCGTCGGAGCTGTTCGTGCTCTGACATTACGGCCAGCGGTCATCTTGGATCCATGTGAGCTTCCCCTTTGATCTTGATCCCGGTGACCTTTGACCTTGAAATACCCAAAATAATTCCCATCAATTCTAAGAAATGTATAAAAAAATTTCAAAAATGTGTTTAAAATGTATTATTAAAAATGTATCAATAAAATTATTTAAAAAATAATATTAAAGAAATTAAAAAAGTTTTAATTCCTAAGGTCCCCCCTCCCGCACATCAGACGACTGGCCATCACCAATTGCTATTGGCTGTTTAGTTGGCAGGCCTCCACCCCCACCACTCCCCCTTCCAATATATTTAATTACCCAATTGTCCCACCCCACCTCCAATAACTCATCTTCGTTCTACCAATTAGTCGTGTCCGCACCATCCCCTCCCAAAGCATTTAATTACCCAATCACCCCCTCCCCAACCAAACCACTCACCCCCCAAAACCACTCACCATCGCTCCTTCCCTCGTATGCAGCCATTCCGGTGGGTTTTTAGTTTGTCATTTGTTTAGACATTGCTGGAGGTGGCCATCTTGGATTTAACAGGTTTACATTTTCAATACCTAGGTGACGTTAGTGTATTAATTAACAAATTATCCGCCAGGCAGTGCTAACTTCTCGATTTAGCCACCAGGCAGCAGCAATTTTTTTTTTTTTTTTTTTCTAAAGCCCTACATATTAGATTCTATTTTCAACACATAGGTAGCGTTAATTTCTCGATTTCACTGCCAGGCGAGATTCCGGTACCCGCTCATTCTGTCTGTTCAGTAGCAAAGTGAGCTGTCGGCACTCACATTTGTTTCATAGACATTAAAAAAAAATTAATTTTTCATCCTATTTAAAAACCATTTTCCAATCAGCGGTATACCTCCAGAATAATTTATTAAATCAATTTTTTTGTATTTAAAACTTTAATTAAGATTGATCAAAAAACATTTTTCCTTTTAATGCCAATTAAATAGCCATTAAAATTGAGTATTAATTTTGTTACCCCTCACCACACCACTTAAGTCCTGGCAATTATTCACCATCGCTCAATCCCTTACCTCTACCGCTCTTGTTTTCAGCATTGTCTGCCAGAGTGTGGGGGTGGGGCAACGTATATAATGGGAACAATGCCGACCCTCCGCACAGTTTATCGTATAATGCCAGAGGTGAAAGATCAATCTCTCACTCCTCGTCTGTTAGCATTCTGACTGGTAAGTTCAGATATTTAATTCCATATTCTCAAGAAGGATATTATCAATCATGCACGTAATACGCATATATTTTCCCTCGGAATTATAAATTTCCTCAAATTTGGAGTATTGGTTTGGGCCTGCTAGTCTCTGGAGGAATATATAACGTCATAAAATACGGCACTAGAACTTCATTTTTTTTTAAATTTATATATTTACCACTTATCTAATTTGCAAGGGCGTTAACTCAGTACCCGTGACGCTACTGTAACTCTTAGTTAGCATTCACCAAATTTATTTGAAGACAGGAAACGTATGAATATTCGAATAATGCAGATCGAGTGACATAGTTAAATGTGGCATGGCATTTGCTAGGCGCGATAACTTGCAGAGGCATGCAAAAACCTGCATAGTTGTAGGACCTTCACCTGCCAAAATCCGCCGTGTACAGTCTCCTTCTCAGCAGCGTACGAGTGTACTTCCCACAAAACCAATGGTTCAGAAAGAGCATCCACCACCGTGCCAGCAACCATCACACCCAAGAATCGTGGCAGAGTCTGGGTTGGTTAATGACAATGGTTTCGTGGAGGCCCAAACTGCATTCGATCACAGTCTTAAAGGTCTTAAAGGCTCCCACAACGAGAGCAGGTATTCGAAGGATATTTGCAAATGTTTAGTTCGAATGGGGGACAACATCGCTGTTGGCTCTGTGATTACACCACCAATAAAATTATATATAAGACTCGAATACAGCTTTCAAAAATGGTCCATTCAACGAAAGGAAGGTATTCGAATCGAAAGGCAAAATAACTAATATAATGTTAAACCTCATACTGGAAACATACATCACCAGAAATAAGCATAAAACAAGCGTTTATCGGGGTAAATTTTAACGACAAATCAATCACCGAGTGCCCCTTCCCCTATAAACAACATGCTTCCCCCCCCCCCCACAACAAAACATTTATTGAAATTTTGTTGGAAAAAATTACGTGCCGTGTACGGATGCGTTATGCAGCTTTCTAGCGATATTTATAGCTCACAGTATCCGGATATAAAACTATATTTAAACGCAAATAATGTACATATAGTAAGTTTAGAGGGAAAAAAAATATATACCGTGAGAAGACGCTAGCGTAGAGGTACACCCACGACAAGTACAAAATCATAAAAAAACTGTTACCTTCGGCAAACAAAATTACTCTATTTTCTTATATTCTCATTCGCTCGCTCCATTAAGAGATATATCTGATCCACCGGTAAAACACCCCCGTCCTCCCCGGCATTCACACCACACTGCTACGTGACTCCAGACGAATGGAAAGTGACATGCGAACATGTGTATGTATATGTGTGGCCTCTAATCCAGCAGGTGTCAATAGAATTCACTCTTTATGAATTAAACTAACTAAAGCTTAATTTTATTCCCGAGATGCTAGTCCGCTATGCAGATTTATACCACAATACGAATTCCAGCAAAGACACGCGCATACAGCTCTCATTTTTCACCCGTCGACCTCGTCGAGACGTGTAGGGAATTANCCAGCAGGTGTCAATAGAATTCACTCTTTATGAATTAAACTAACTAAAGCTTAATTTTATTCCCGAGATGCTAGTCCACTATGCAGATTTATACCACAATACGAATTCCAGCAAAGACACGCGCATACAGCTCTCATTTTTCACCCGTCGACCTCGTCGAGACGTGTAGGGAATTGCTTCACTAGTGCGAAAAAAATTAGACCATATTGCAGCCAGTGCATTACGGAGGCAATGATATTTTAGAGTTATTTTAATCCCTTTAGAATGCTAGGAAGTTAATTCAATGTACAAATGTTTTTGTAAATAAAAGCTGGCACGACTCAACTTTTTTTTTGTATAAAAATCAAATGTGATATTTTTTTTTAAATTCCGGCGATACCAAAGATACTTTGTGATGCTGTAAAAATAAGAAATAAGAAAAAAATGGTATATTATTTATTTGCTCATACGTCAAACACACACACAATCACGCACACACAAAGAGCCCAAAATATCCCAATTTTCAGGCGAGACTGGTAGACACATTAAAAAAAGATAAAGACAAAAGCGTACTTAAAGAAGTGGATACGAGTCCCATTACAGAAGTAAACGAGAGACACGTGCAGTCGTAATCTGATCTCGCGCACACGTCC
>NQII01004807.1:132714-153807 GCA_002778355.1 Clitarchus hookeri | reverse complement strand
CACGCCAACTTTTAAATAATTTTTTTAATAATAAATTTTTAATAATTTTTAATAATAAATGTTTAAAAAAAATTTTATTTTACATAATTATTTTTTATTTTTTGGGATTTTTGGATGTTTCAAGGTCAAATGTCACAGGATTCAATGTCAAAGGTCAATGTTAGGTCACCTGGGTCTCAGATGGCCGCCGACCGACTGGAATGACAGAGCACGAACATCTCCGACGCTCCGGTCTTTGATCCCGATGTGCCAGCCCCAATAATCCCCCTTCTATCGCGTTTTGTTCTTTCGATGAAGATACAATTTCGAGTCATTGTAATTTGAATGTTATTTTCGTACGAGCAAAGTTTTCCACTGCATCATAATTCGGAGTTCAAATTGCTACTCACAAGAGCCGCAAGACAATCCAGTCTCATAAAAGACGATAAACTAGAGTTCGCCACCCCACCAATACAATAAATAGAACCCAAACTAGTATGTTGTTACGCAATCGCTGCTTCGTCCCGCGCGAGCGAGTGGAAGTGAAGGACAGGGCAGTTACATATACGATAGTTGTGGCAAGTCTCCAGGTATGTTTCGAATGACAACCGAGCGATAATCCAAGACGCACATATCTTGAGACGAAAAGTGTACTGCCACGATAATCGCTTTGCGGCACGCACTCCTGACCTCCAGCAGATTGAATTGCTGCGTTTATCTGATGAATTTTCTAAAGGTTTAAGCCCTAGTTTCTTTCAGCGTGACTCAAGGTGTGTCGAACTTTCTAGGTCAAGGCCAGCGGCTACAGCCGCTACGTCGGGCCTCCCTCCGAGCAGGGGTTGTTGAATGGATGAGTGGCTGAAGAGATTTCAAATTATGGCAGCAGACAGACTGAAAGTGTTTTAATGATGAGTATGAGTTAATTGTCTATAACCAAACGGAGGCATTGAGATGGACGTTAATTAGAGTTCAAGTAGACATAAAGCATTGCGCTAACTGTGAAATAAATGCATAATAGTGGAGATAGATAAATTAATGCTGTAAATAATAGCTGCGTGGATAAATTAAAATCAAATTTAGTTCTTTCATTTTCATTAAGACCTCCATCCCTCACGAATTCTTATATGACCCTCAGGCGTCCATGTAACAATATTGCTTGGTCATAAGAAAAATAAAACAGGTGGTAATGGCAACCAGATATTATAGTAACTTAAGTACTGGACTGAAGTTGTCAGTCTTTCAGTGCATGCCATTTGGTTCGTAGTTTGTTTACAAACATCACTTTCCTCACTGACAACCGCCATGGCGGAGAGATACATTGTGACCGCACTACATTTTGAGAACTGTCAAAATTTACAAGATATATGAAACGAAGTATAGAGCACGTCGATTTAAAACTTTATTCTTTCAATATAAATCTGTCAATCAGTAACATTTTTATAATTTCCATGAAACTCTTAATTTGGCAACGTAATCAGTCAAATTTAAATTATTATCAGTGTACTCAGAATTTAAATAGTTTCACGAATACAGAATATTTGCTTTTATTAAAAGTTGCGTCGTAATAGTCGTTAGTGACAGGATATTTCTTCAAACTTTATTGTAATTTGTTCGGTAGTTAAAAAGTTTTTTATTTGACATCAAAAGTAATTCCCACGAATACATAAGCCTATATTTAATAGGAAAGTAGGTTAAAAAGCAGAAGAGGGTTACGAATCAACAACTATTCATGGAATGAAAAATAATCCTGTGAATAACAAATCACTGACATTGCTACTCGTATGTAAGAGATGCCTGCATGGCCCTAATCTTGCCAGCATAAATAAAATATAGATATTAATGTTTTTGGAACCAAGGGTAACAATTAACAGCGTGTGAAAAACCCAAGCTCTGAAACACGTATAAATAAAAATATTGTTAACATGGATACTTCTATGACACATGAGTCAACTGTGCTACAGCCGTCACCTGACGCCCGAGAGAAAAATACATCGACATCATTCGTGCGGGTCGTTTGGCGACGAAACGGCAGTTTCGCGTCACGAAGGGGGGATAAAAAATGGGATTTAATACGCGCGTCCCGCAATGGCAAGCTGGTCTTAAAACTGCCCGGCATTCCTGACCATGATTTATAACCAAGCTAAGGGCCGGCAGGCGGGGTAAGGCCTGCTTCCGAGAGCCTTCCATACCTGTGTCCCTGGCATTGTCCCGGTGACACATAAAAGGCGAGCGGGAGTGGAAGGTGGGCTGTTTTCGCGAAACTTGAGGCGGTGGTCAGAAACCTCTCCAAGGCCGGGCCCACCTCCTGGTGGCGGTGTGTCCACTCCCCAGTCACGCCTGCGAGACACATCACCCGGTGAACGACACCCCGCTGCGCCTTGGGCTTGTAAACATGAGAGCCTCTCGACGAGTGGCCAGCCAGAACCCTGCCCTGCTACGATCACGACCCGGACGACAAGTCTACCTTATGGATGTTCGATTAGTATGACAATCGATTATTGAGTTGCGATTAATCGATTTCTTGAAATCGATTGTTATTCTTTAAGTTAAAAGGTATAGCAATCCGTGCTTGAACAACTTAATTTTAAACTTTGACATCTACATATATAATTTTTAATTGCATTTTGTTTTAATTAATATGCTGAAAATAATTACAATAATGAGCATAGAATCTGTGAGTAGAATGCATGCATGATATGGCATAATTATCCTCAGTAGTGAGCCTGTACTCTTACTACTTACCTCTCTGGCCCAATTTAAACTTGGCAACAAAAACGAATTTTTCGCTATTATTAATTTTTAAAAGCACAGACGTCTGTGTTAGGCATGTTAAAATTTTTTTAGTTTTCCTTAAGAATTCGGAATAAATAACATTAAAAAAAATTGATTTATTTATTAAGAGAGTAATCGATTATTCAGGACCAACTTATCAGTTTCATTTGTTGTTCACTTTTGATTTAATCGATAGGTGACTAACCGATTATTTTGTTTCGATTCCTATTCCTAGTCTAGTTACACATGCGAGGGAAAAAATCATTACAAAATCTATACCTGATTCGCGGTTTGATTGATTACGTTTGAAAGCACTTGATTTATTTATTAACGTAATATTAATTGCTGCAATCTCCCTCTCTCAACACTTTCGGGTGCTGTGGAAGTGCTGTTACGTCGGCTGAATTTAATTAATTTTGACGTTTACATAAAGTTTTCTGCAAAGTATTATAACGTCAACAACATTCAAAAGTGTAAATTTACTCGAATGAACAGGATGTACGAAAAAAACATATCACTGAGACACTTTCAACTCGGCATTGCATTGGCAGATAGCTCGTCAATAATAAATGTCGTTCAGTAAAGTAAGCTTGTCCGGTGGTCTGTTGTAAATGGGAATACAGACCAACGCAATTGATGTTGATGCATTCATGAATATAGAAGACTATCTTCTAGCTTAACTTAGTCAGAAAATCTGTGCCGCACTCAAAGAGTTAAAAACGTATTTTACAAACGTTGGATTAACATGAAAAGCAATTGATAAAATATTCTTGAACTACTGACTTCCTACTCTATAACAGGAGCAGATTTGACAGTTATGATTCAAATGGACAAAACGAAATAATAATAATACGTAGTAATAGCAACAGTTGGTCTGCTTATAACGAAATTGACTATAAAACTGCGAAAACGCGTTATAGGAAAATCAATCAAACCACAATGAANGTTGGTCTGCTTATAACGAAATTGACTATAAAACTGCGAAAACGCGTTATAGGAAAATCAATCAAACCACAATGAACAACAGTATGCGGTATATTACGTGCGCACAAGAATAAAATATCAGCTATGTTTTTGGAACCATGGACGACTTCATATAATTTGTTTTCCTGTATTTCGCTTAAATGACGGTAATGCTGCCGAGCTCCTAATCGCCGATGGTAATGTATTCCAATCTCAGAATTCAGATACGATGAACGAGTTCTAGAAGAACTGCGTCTTGCGGATGGTAATACTCAGTTGAGCATCGAATGTAAAAGATGTTTTAATATTGTGAGAATAGCACAATGACACTAATCGGCCATCCAAGCTGTCAGGGCCAGATTCATTTAAAATCTGTTATTTTTCATATATGTAGCCTTCAGTCACATATCGAAATTAACGTCACCTAGGCCTGACGACTCGGGTTCATACAGTTATAATTGCTCAAAGTCAGTGAGCTTAGCCAAGTTCTTTAAGGGATGGAAATCTTAATCAGATAACTATTTAATAACAATTTCCTAATATATTTACAAACATTACAAAGAAAATACTCTCGACTTAATATCTCACAATAAATTGTTATCACTTACTATTTACAGTTAATCAATTCAATTCAAAAACTCCTCAAAGAAATTAATGCAATCAAATTACTAAAATCAGTAGAAATAAACAGTGTTTCAAAACCTAATGAATTATTTTACAAATGATCTGTCCATGTTAGACAGTTTCAATATTTATAATAAAGTCAGTATCACACATTCATACAGTCCCACCTTAATTTAGCTAACATTCCACCAGTCCGGAATGTCCTAAGTGCTCCGAGCAGCCCCCCCCCCCCNCAAAAACACTCGTATCCCGCCTTCTCGCGCCCTCCGCCGTTGACCGTCCTCTCCACCGATGTCCCTCGCTGGACAAGACTTTGCCAGAAAGCCGCACTTCGGCCAGATGACCACACTTTATTCAGATGGCTACCACAAAAACTGCCGACCCTCCAGCCGAGGTGGTATTTATTGTGTCGTCTGCCATACCTCAGAAATTTCTCCAAATGCAGCGTTACGCCGAAGGACATGATTACCAGAGAATTCTCGGTCCACCTCTCAAGTCGTCAACTCCTCCGGCAAGTGGGAGGAGGGGCTGTGACGCCAGCCAGGTTGGCTGTCAATCATTCTCCGGCAGTGGGTGACGGTTTAGTGAGCGGGTCTGCCTTTGTGAAGGGGGGAGGGGGGCGAGGGGAAGGGAGCGTCGAGGTGGGTCCCCCCTCCCTTAAGGTAACACGGAGCCTGCGCCCAGTGCGGGAGTCCGAGCGTCTGCAGAACTGTGAACCATTAATACGCATTTAGAAAGAGGCCAAGCAAATCAAAAACTACCTATAGTACACAGTTTAAAATGCTCCTTGTGACGCATCAACAAATGACAGAGCCTGCTAAGTATACAGAACTGTCATTCTCAGCCATGACGTCAAATGAACTCGCGAAAGAAAAAGTTCCAAGTACTACTTTATGCGTTTATCACATGACATCGTGAAGCTGCCAGAAACAAATATGTGACACGCCACTTCTTACACTAAAGTGCGTAAACCAAAATAGAAGGAAAAATTCAATGATCACCAATGTAAACACTAATTAATATATAGCGTACTTTTCGCAATTCTCTACCAACATCAGAGTGCATATAACAAGTAATGTTTTAGTTGCGCTATGCCAATATAGGGAGTTTTTTAAACGTTGATTTCCAAATTGTCAAATTGAACAGAGTACTAATCAATGCAGGAGGGGGGGGGGAGGTCTAGGTCAGAAAATACCGATACAGAAATTTTATTTTACAATTAAGAGAGTTTTGCTACATCTTTCATGCAACAAAGCTCGATCGGTACGTGTAAAGAGTTCGCGGGAAGTTAGTCAAATCTTCAAATTCACTCGTACCACTATAAACGCCCCCAACGAAATTCATGTGTAGTCGGCGAAATAAATANCCCAACGAAATTCATGTGTAGTCGGCGAAATAAATAGCAGATTGGGTGGAGGGAATAAAACGTAGCAACATCCCAGTAGCATTTAGTATGTGATATTATCGCCAAGTGGAATTAAGGTGAATAAGCACTAATACTTGGTAGATGCGACTTAATGGAGAGAACAATTATGCATAAAAACAGGATCAGCTTCGTATATGAAGTTATAACTACACTGGGAAGTACTAACTACTTTTTATAACTATAATAAATAGCATTTATACAATAACAACTAAAATATATNAGCAGATTGGGTGGAGGGAATAAAACGTAGCAACATCCCAGTAGCATTTAGTATGTGATATTATCGCCAAGTGGAACTAAGGTGAATAAGCACCAATACTTGGTAGATGCGACTTCATGGAGAGAACAATTATGCATAAAAACAGGATCAGCTTCGTATATGAAGTTACAACTACACTGGGAAGTACTAACTACTTTTTATAACTATAATAAATAGCATTTATACAATAACAACTAAAATATATNCAACTACACTGGGAAGTACTAACTACTTTTTATAACTATAATAAATAGCATTTATACAATAACAACTAAAATATATCTAAATGTTACTACACTTTCCGCTATATAGTTGGTGCAGTTAATCGGTAAATACATATAAGAGCAGGATTATGTTGATTACCGTCCACATGCAAAATAAACTCTTCCCGTATCAAATAACACCAGTTTTGCTAACGCTATTTTGTAGAAATCTCTACTAGTTCAATAAAAAAAAGCACGGTCGTCGCAGTCTATCGTTGAAACTCAGCCACTCATCCATCCGACAACTGCCGTGCCGGAGGCCCGTCGCACTACTTGTACTATTCTGACCTTGACTTGGAAAGTTCGACATACACCGAGTCACGCTTAGAGAAACTAGGGCAGCAAATCATTAGAAAAATCTTCAGATAAATACAGAAAATCAATAAAACCAGGGTCAGAAGCACACTTCAAAGAGGATTATCGTGTCGGCTAGCTTTCTGCAACAGATACGCGGCCACCTGCCTATCGCTTGCCTGTCATCCAAAATATTCCATTGACTTGCCGCCGCCGCTATCCTATAACTCATCTGTCCTTCACTTCCACTCGCTCGCGCGGAACGTAGCAGCGAGCGCGTAACAGTATGAAGTAGAGTAAACTTGGGTATTACAATATCCATTTAAATGTTTTCGAGAAGAGGAGTAAAAAAAACATTAAGTTAAACTTAATAATATAACAAAANATTACAATATCCATTTAAATGTTTTCGAGAAGAGGAGTAAAAAAAACATTAAGTTAAACTTAATAATATAACAAAAGTTTCATAAGTAAAAAGAAATTCTCTTTTCCTGTTAAAGTATTCTTTTTCCGTTAATCTTCACGTTCGTACTTTTAATTACCTTAACTTGTCGGTTGAAGGATACCTGTGTTTAAGACGTTATTTTGAGGGGCCCGTCTGCCTGGAGTTTTTCTTACGTTTTTGAGACCGAGAAGCGCGGGAGCTATAAGAACTACGCTGGCAAGCGCTACAAGTACGCGTAGGGCTCTGAACTGGAGTGCAGTGTTCTCGTAGTGCTGCATGTACCTATAGGACTTTCAGCGGTGACCCTATAATTTTTATTTGTTAGAAATTCTGTAGCAAGGTTCAATGCATGTCCCTCGATTTCTTCTGTGCGTGTATAACGTGTATATTGTGAGATACGGCGCTTTGAAAAAGACGTTTATAGCTATGTGTGAGTACTCCGAAATGGTGCATTTAATGTGCGTGACGTCTTGAAAGTAATCGACAGGCGTAGTCTGAAGAATGTGATCTTATCGTGGACCTGCACATTGGACGCACGTTTCATAGTTTCGTATATAAACCTGAATTTCAAACACTCTGAAACGGAGTTTGAGCGCCAGGCAGGCGGGCCCCTTAAGTTGTTGAGAAGTTTGGGCGGCTATTAATAACGAGGTCTTGAGAGCTAATGACGGTGAGATGAGGTGAGAATGTAGCAGAGCCGGAATGCAAGGGCGGGGGAAACGAGAGATCTCCGAGGAAACCCGTGCGGCTTGAGGCATCGTCCGGCACGATTCCCACTTTCGAAAATCCGGGAGGTCCCTTTAAGCGATATTTTCTCTTAAAACAACACAAAACTGCAGTTCAAACTAAGAGCTGAGGTGAACATTAACATTATGTAACAATATTTAATTTTTTCATATTTCCACAATTTAACTCTTCTAAATGATAGGCTTAAGCAAAAGAGTATGTCAAGGCCGGATATTTATATTTACTGGTACTCTTAGCGGAGCGAGAGCAGGAGTGGGGTGAAAGGTCCAGGGGGGCTCTCGCAGATGCCGCTATGTAAGAACCACAAATCCCGAATAACGCCCACGGTACAACCACGTAAAAGCTCTGCCAGCAGATTCTACTCCTACTTCCACATCGTGCCCCTATAATAAACGGAAGAAGATAAAGGCGAGTTTCAGGTGCCTGGAAACTGGAACCCTTCAGCACTTCCAGGACAGGGGGTGTCAGAAGGATCGTTAACCTATCCACGTAAAAGATTTCCTACTCAGAAGTACCGAGACAGTCTCGGAATGGACAGAATTGAAGACGAAGAATGAATCAAGGAAAAGGTACGTAGGTTAGATTCGAATGGACTTCCTAGTATAATACTGTAAATTAATGTTCTGTGAATACAAAGGTTTTTTATGAAAGGCAAAAAGAAACTATTGTCTATAGCCACCACCTTTTTTACTTTTGCCCTATCAAACATATTTGAAATAGCGAAAGTAATAAGGTACATTGGTATCATCCAAGTCTATAAATAAGCAATAATTTTTTGACCAGTTTGTCTCCTGTGGCGACGATATAGCCAAAGAAAAGAGAATAATGAATTTAAAAAAAAAAGCACATTTTATGGCTTTNGCATCTGTAGTTTTATCTACTGTTTTGCATCGCGTGCAATAATATCCTACTGTTGCAGGTATAACTAGCGAGAAATTCAGTTTCCCGAGAACGCATGTCGCAGTCTTTGGAGTGCCCATCACAGTGCTTCGTTACGCTCAGACGTAAACTTGAAGGGTAGAAAATTATTTTCTAGGGATTCCCCTTAACGTCCCATCGACAACGAGATATTTAGAGACGATAAAATTACTTGCAGAAGCACAAACAGGGAAGGAATTGGCCGCGGCCTGTAGTAAGGAGCCATCCCAGAATTCACCCGGAGTGATTTCTAGAAACCAAGAAAATTGAAATCTAAGTGATAGAGAAGACGAAACGTAGTACAGTCTACTGGTCTTAAAATAAAAATACACTTTTCAGAAAGAAGTAAATAAATATACTTTAACAGTTAAGAGGACTCAGACGTGTAACAGACTAACTATATTATTATGACAAGAAAATGAAAAATCTTGTACAAATTACACAAGAACGCGGTGTTTCAGATGCAGGCATGATAATTACTTAGTGCGAAATAAAAAAAGGATTCCTCATGCTTTATGTGCAATACAAAGAAGAGTAAATATAACGAAACAAACAAAACACAACTAATAAAGACTAATAAATGAGACGCAGCTATAGTCAATTCTTGATTACTTCCAACTTTTCTGAAACCTTGCTAAGTTCTACTTTTAGAATATTCCTCCGCCTCATGGAAATACAGCTGAAACTAAATCTAGAAAATTACACCAAAAGGACAACGCACCATATTTGTAGGCACTCAGGTTAATCATATTTTCTATGAGAACTATTTCTTATTAGGCATTTCCAACTCACCTGTTTTTTTCTCTGTTTTATTAATGTTAATTATAAACGAAATATTATAATTTGCATATAACATATAATTAAAAGTTAAATTTTACCAAAAATAAAATACTTTTATTAACATAAGTGTAAAAAGCTTATGAAACATGGCATATTTAGAGAAACAACCTACACGTCATACATTAAGTGATTTTTCAAAGATTTGGTTTAAAAAGTGCGAAGAAACCGCGACTAGTCTGTATCAACAAAGATTGGACATTAATATTGTAAACGCATAAACGCAGAATGGAATCTAAGAATAATGAACAAAGCTGAAACAGGAACACTTAGTAAAACAATGGCTATAGGCTGTTCACGGTAAAGTTAGCACTTTTGAGGCCCTCGTTACTTTTTCCTTGCAGCAATTTTTTATTCTTTAACTACCTTTTAAAAGTAAATATTTCCATATAAGTAATAAACATTGTGCATATTCCACCGCACCCGGCACATAACGTCTAAAACTAAAATAAAATATATTTATTAACTATTATTCCAAATGAGAGGGCTTTCAAAAGTGCTCATTATATCGTAAATAGCCTTTAACAATAATGGAAGCAGGATATAAAAAGATCCTTAGAGGAAAAACTAAAGTTGAGAACTGTTCAGCCGACCTCTCGTGGCGCAGTCGGTTGGTGCGCCGCCGGTCTGCGGTACGGGAGGTTCTGGGTTCGAATTCTAGGTTAGGTATGGGTGTTAGTTTAAGTTAGGTCGTAAGTTAGTTTGTAAGCCGTCCCTAGATAAGCTTTCAGGGCTAACACTGAGGGACGTTAATAAGCCCTTTCCAATTCCAATTCGAATATTGAGCAAATCACTGAGCAATGTAACCGGGATAATGAAGCAATATACTACAGACAATAAAACACTGCCAAAGTAATATCGAGAACATAACACCAAGATAGGTGAGGGAAAAACGTAAGTGATAATGAAAATATGGTAGGCCTCCATGGTGGGCTTATTAAATTGTAATGTCAGAACAAAGAAAAAAAGGTAACGCCAGACTAAAAGTAGTTGCGAGAGAGGAGTGGGAACAACACTATAAATATTATTTAAATTGTTATTATTGCTGTTATCTTTCAACAAAACACTTTTACTCCTTCACAAAATGACGTCACGCCATTAGTCACCATCACTAATGTACTGCTGCGGGATGACTNCAAAACACTTTTACTCCTTCACAAAATGACGTCACGCCATTAGTCACCATCACTAATGTACTGCTGCGGGATGACTAGCCTCCAAATAAAGTGTTACGTGACCCGAGCGGAATATCTGAAGGCGATCGCTGCAGACGCATGTGTCGCCAGATATGGAGAAGGCAGATCCGGTTCCTGAAAACCCGCACAAGGAGGAGAGTGTAGAAGGNCAAAACACTTTTACTCCTTCACAAAATGACGTCACGCCATTAGTCACCATCACTAATGTACTGCTGCGGGATGACTCGCCTCCAAAAAAAGTGTTACGTGACCCGAGCGGAATATCTGAAGGCGATCGCTGCAGATGCATGTGTCGCCAGATATGGAGAAGGCAGATCCGGTTCCTGAAAACCCGCACAAGGAGGAGAGTGTAGAAGGACCGGGATGTTCAGATAGCGTCCGTCACCACTTTTTTCTCATCCTCTTATTCGTAACAAAGAACGAAGACCCTTTTTTGGGAAAAAAAGAATTGAGGTATTTGAGATTAGTCGTGTGTGTTCCCTCTTCAAAATGCTACATATATATATATATATAAAACAGATAAACCGATATGCCAGTTACTCTTGGTACATATCTACCCTTTTATTTTCTATTTCATACTTGGCTACTTCTATAATGCCATTTACTTTAAATATGCTTTCTCGCAAGAAATTAAAATATGTTACTATTTAATGTTAAGACATTACATGTGGTGTATTTTNACTTTAAATATGCTTTCTCGCAAGAAATTAAAATATGTTACTATTTAATGTTAAGACATTACATGTGGTGTATTTTCCTATAAAAATAAATTTTTCAGATTTTACATAGTCACGCGTCAGAATAAAAATTTCTCTACTAAAAGAAAGCTTCGAGATTACTGTATGTATATTTAAGTGATAAATAGCGCCATATTAATGTGTTCCTTTATTTCTAGCAGTTACACTTAGTGCCAGTTTATCAATGTATAATTTCTAGTCACCACGTCTATGAAAATATTATCTCCAATGTAGTGGTACGAAGTGTACTGAAAATTGCAACAAGTCTGGGGTTTGTGAAGTGCTTAATTAACGGTGAAACAATCTTATAATTTAGCACGAAATAATAAGCAACTGAGTAAATTTGGTGTGCCTGTTTGGTTTAGTGGCCAGGACGTCTGTCTGACAAAGTTCCAAGTACGATTACAAGTTGGATCACGACAGGCGCATGTGAAAGATTTCCCGATGTTCCAAGACAAGGTTTTGCGGGCTTCATTCACGCCATTCTCGCCATTTCACCCTCATTCTTAATTTATCAACTACTACCTCCTCTTAAAAAAAAATTGCAGTGTTTGGGAATGTAGGCCTCTATACCAGAAAAATAAATTTATGACTTGAATATTGAATGTATAATCTGGAAAGGCCCTTGGTTCCAGTTACCGCAACGATTTCGCCATTAATAGAACAAATCAGTAAAAAAAAAAAAACAAATTTAAAAGGATGACTAGTCAACGCGAGGCATTTAATCAATACTTCCTAGTTTAATATACTGGTTTATTCAAGTCTGTTGTTATTAAGTACGCATCCACGATATGTACTGTTCATGGTTAATTAAGCACTGTTGAAAGCCCTGCGCAAGATCTACTTTTCCCCGCCCCGTGGAAACTTACTGATCCACCCTCGTATGTTGAACCTTCATTATTAGCTATATGCCCTGAACAGACGCTCTCAGTAAACATTCAGAGAGTATGAAGAGATTTTTGCGGCTGTTAACAGCGAGGTCTTGAGAGAAAAATTCTAGAGAAACCTTATAAATCTACTTTTACGATTACGATAATAAGAATATAAATAACTAAAAACTAAACGAAAATGAGCATGTGGTATTTAGTAGTTGGTAGCTTAAAATTTGTTGGCTGAATGTGACAAAAATAACAGCTAATGGTCCCTTCCAAAAAATAGCAAGATCAAAGATGCAAAGCACACCTCTCTCTGGAACTCCCGTTGTCCCGCTGGATAATGGACCACTTGTAGCTACGGGTACCGGAGCCATTAAACAGCTTGGCGCCGATCTTTATAAACTCACTCCTCGGCCATCAGATAGAACCTTTGAGTCTCCTCTCTCGGGAAAGAGATTCTTTTGGTTGTTGCGTCTTCGGTGCGAACAGATGGTCCTTGTGAGGAGTTACAGCCAGCGATTCATCCTCGGGTGGCGAGAATAGTAGCAAGCTTCTTTTTCAAGGCCCCCGGCTGAATTAACCTAAACTTAAGGCGTCCGTCTATTTTCCGCGTTTGTATCGCGCAAGCAAAGCGGCGATAAAGGCGAAACGCGTACGCGTATGAAATTCCTTATCGCCTCTATACGCGACGCACTGAACTGGCTTCTCGTCAAGCTGCGGGTAACTACGGGATTTGCGAGCGGTGAAATTGCAATTTTATTGGTAAGGGCTGTAGCGAAGTTCACTGCAAGGTTAGTAGTACATTTTGAATAAACCCAACCGTATAAATTGCTTTAAAAAAAACTGTGCCTATGTGTTTTAAAATAGTGTTTGCGATACGCAACATGTACTGATACCTTTTATTCACATCTAGTCTGAATTTTAAATATTTTTCTTAAAAATACAGATTGAATACATGTTCTGTAGTTCACGTTAAAGACACGTGTTTCAGACACACTGCAACCATTAAATATAAGAACAGTGCTATAAAATAATGCGATATTTTCTTTGCATTTTTGTAACTATTTTGCTGACACGATAAAAAAAATAGCTGTGTAAGTGTCCGCTACTCGTGGCGCCATTGTGTTGCTAACTAAGAAAATTAACACTTATCCTTTTCTCGATATCCTTTCTTGTGTTACCAACACCATATTTAAACGCATCCAATTAAATGGTTACCATAGTGAACATGTTCGCATGGTTATACCTCTGTATCCGAATGCAAACAAAAAGGATAGCCTAACTTCAAAAACACGCTCCCGTAGTTATTTATAAGAGCCTCAAATTATCATTTATATTGATTTTTTCTTAAGTTTTAACACAACTAATCTTATTTTAGATGTAGTATTGTAGTACAAAGAATATCGCTATTTGACCTGGCGTTTTATTTATTTAAACGAATGCAGAAAATTTCGCTAATTCCAGCCACATCAATAACACTGTTTATGTACATCATAGACGCTAATCAGAGTGCAGCACCGAAGAACAGTCGTTCTGACGTGCATACACGACCAGTTTCTGTGAAGAAGAAGAAGAAGAAGAAGCGATCGCGATCGGGACAAGTTCGGAGCTAGTGTGACCCCGACGTGAAAGGGTCAACGTTACGCGCCCACTAGGTGTTAGCCAGCAGGGGAGTGGGGAAAGAAGGAACGATGACTAGCGTTATAATTGAGCGATTCCAAGTTCCGAGTTGGTAGCCCTGCTCAGGATCCACTTTTATGCCCATTTTATGTCCTTCTGCCATATAAAATTTACATTGTTACGGACCATCTCACTTTATTCGTGCGTTTATCAAGGGTAAACGTAAGATTTTAAAGGACTTATCTATAATATAAAACTCACCCTCTCGTGCATATAATAGGCCTAAACGGAAATTAAATTGAGTAAAACAAATTTAAGCAATGCTATTTTAGTACAACGTTAAGACATGGAACTACTTTTACTGCTTCGCTGCCAACTTTACCGAAAGCATGCCGACTGGTGTTTACAATAACATATATGTAGATAGTTACGGGCAGGTATTAATTTATAGGTGGTTTCAAAAGTGCTTAGCTGACCATTAACGAACTATAGAAGCAGAGAGATACGTTGCCAGTGACAAAGTCAAAGCCACTGACTGGCCACTCGGTTCACAGTATATGATTGCAGCAGAAAATACTTCCAAGTGTATTTTGTATTTTCTAATGTTCAACGTAATGATTGTAATTATTTCTTGCGTCTCTCAACGTTCAATATTAAAGTATTGTTGTGCGCGTGCAAAATTGTCATCCCAAAACAAAATTGTTTGTTTTGGGATGAGAGAGCATTACATAATAGTTTTGTGCAAGATGGCTGGCGCGGCAGGTTGGGCTGTGTCGTCGCCACATGTCGAAAAACAAAAATAGGAAGGAATTTGAAGCATGCAGAAAAATTCATATATGTAACGCTACATACATAACAAGTATGTAGCTAAAATAAATATTTTTTATAACATTGGATATTTTTGTGTTTAATTACCACGGATAATTTTCATATAAAGCTGTTAAAGCGTCAGCAGGACATTTTTCGTGTTTTTATTATTTATTATTTAATGACCTTGTTGCTGTTTCTCAAAACAAAATAAACAAAATTACATATTTCCACGCTCCACCGCCGTCTTTCCGATTGGCTCAAATTTAAACATTTTAAGAAACCTTTCGCCGATATTGCACGCGATCAATTACGAAAACGTCAATAAAAGCGCATATCAGTTGGCTAAACCTTCTATACAACAATTCATACCAGCGAACATGCAAATATGTATTATGATCTTCCTAGAAAACCTCCATCTTGGCACAGGGGCTTAAGTAACTTAGCTCGCACACGAAAGCGCAGGCTTACCAAGGGATTCGAGCCAGCTAGCTCGTGATCAGAAAAATAACTTCACCTCTTCGGCTACAGAGTTCACCCTCTCCCACACTGTCAAAAAGTCTAACAAGTGATTCCAGTTATAGGCTCTCATTTGGAATAATAGTCAATAAATATATTTTATTGTAACCTTAGATGTTAACTTTCAAATCCGGTGAAATATATACACTATGTTTATTACTTACATGGCAATATTTATTTTTAAAAAAGTGTTTGAAGGATAAAAATTGTTTGATATGATAAAGTAACTAGGGCCTCAAAAGTGCTCACTTTACCATGAACAGCCTTTAATGAAAAGCTACTCACCGTAGCTTCAGTCAGTCGAGCTGCTGCCGGCTGGAAACCAGGCTTGATAGAATTTTCTGGAAAGAAAAACAGACACAGTTAATTGAGTGAAAATGAGATGTTGAAATGCTAAATATATTGCCGGTTACTATGGTATAGAACTCTTGAGTAACCAGCAGAAATTTTTCACTTTTTTCTATCTTGGAGTATAGCCATGTTTTGTCGGTTACCAAAATACGTGTCGTAACTCGTTAAAACCAAAACGAAAATTTTGACTGAATATGTAAACTACTTGCACAGAAACTAATACCTTTGTTTTTAACTTAATTTCGTTGTGTATTCAAAACGATTGGCTATGCTGTCTTTTCATTGTGTTGTGACTATGGGAATAACTAAAGCAAGCCTGCAAAATAATTCAGTGCAGATCCTCGTGCAATTTTTCGTGTTTCCATAACTCAAGATACCTTGAAAATGGTATTTTGCTGACTTGTCGAAAAGTATCTTGACGTAACTAGAAGTTAATAAGGAATAAAAAACGAAATTTCTCTTAAAATGTGTATTTCAAGCAACCTACAACGTATTACGCTTGCCAAAACGCTGAACCGTTTTTATTCAAAATAATCAATCAAAATAACAGTACAAAGGAAAAATCAAAGAAAATGTTTTTAAAATATATATCGTATACATATTTTCTTGATGCCTGGAAAAATTATGAAGGAAATGATTTACGACGACGTTGTTCATCAGTGCTGCTAAAAATTTACACTGTTACCTAAACGTGATGACGTGCATAATATTTTTTGCAAGATTATTTCGGTGCAGTTAACTTATAAAAAATACCGCAGTTGAGGACACTTGTGAAAAATTACTTTATTATGTGTATAGTATTTAAAATGAAAAATAACCATTTTTTTTGGCGGGTAACCTGAGCTCGTGTTTTAAATTACTCCCCTCCACTCTCGTGAGCAGTTAAATTCGGCACACCTGCGGTAATGGCGAAATGGCGCTGTGGTCGCCTCGTCGAATGGAATAGTGCCCATTCAGCCACGCATGACTGGGATGCCGCCAGTCCTTATACCGGACGCCTGAGTAACTGCCGAGCTTATGATGGGGAAGGAACAAGAGCTCAGTGCATTTGATCGTGGCTAGATCGATGTAGCCAGTCGTAAGGGGCACTTCCATCTCCAGCATCGTGCAGGCACTGGGATTTTCACGGGCCGCAGTGTCAAAAGTGTACCGAGGGTTCGTGGATACTGGTAAAACCACCGCCGCCGCTAGGGACAACTGCCCTGACGTAGGCTACAACGTGTCGACGACAAGAGGTTGCTGTCTGCCAGCTCAGTTGGAAACAGCGGATAGACAGGCCACGGAGCAACAGATGACTCGCAAATTCAGTGCTGGGCCACAACGATCTGTCAGCAGCCATATGATCCAGAATCATTTCCTCGATATGGGTTACAGAAGCCGCTGTCTCACTAGGGCACCTCTGCTCATCGAACGTCACAAGGCTCAACGAATAACGTGGGTGCGGGCACACCGCCATTGAACCCTCGACGCATGGAAACAGGTCGCCTGGTGGGCGAGTCGAGGCACACTTTGACGGTATATGCCGATGGCAGGGTACGAATGCGCCGCCACGAACATTAAGCTATGGATCCATTGTGTCAGCAGGGCACAGTTCAGGCAGACTGTGGTGCAATCCTCGCGTGGGGTTCACGTGAGATGATATGCATGTCCTGGTACATGTGCCATCGTCCCCTACTGGCCAACTAGACAGGCACGTCAGGAAGATCGCGTGCACACATGTGACCGAGTGGTTGGATGAACACTCCACGGACTTGAGGTTTCTTACCTGACCTCAATCCTATCATTCACATTTGGGATTATGTCGAGATGGATGTGTGCGCCATGGATCCTGCTCCGACCGTGCATTGTGAGAGACTGTGCAGAGACCATGAATCAATATTGCTCCCGACCACTTCCAGAGCCTTGCGACGTCCATGCGACGCCACATCACCGCCGTCATCAGGGAGAAAGGGGGTGCTACCCGCTACTAGGCAGGTATCTTTAATTCAACTGCTGATGAGTGTATGTAAGTAGTAACAACGCTTATACATTTACAAAAACAAATTAACCTGTAATGGTTGTACTCTTGCAAGAGCAGTAGATGTACTGGTTCTCGTACACTGAAATTCAGCAAACTGCTACTAACATTTCAGAAGTGCGGCAAGTTATGTATTATGGACGGGTGATTTACCACCAGTGAGAATCCGATCATTCTGAGACTTGATTCTTAACCGCGGTAAGGACAAAGCAAAGTGCATTTTTACGGGATTTATAATGAATGTGATTCCTTATGAATCACAAATAATGATTTCGTGACAGCACATGCCCAGTATTGCTCATTTCACTGATTAACAAAGCCACAATACCAAATTTTAACATGTAAGATATTGCAGACATTAAAATAAATATAGGGTTCACGCGCATTTATTTTTACACTGAAACCAGAAATTTCCAATATTATTTATAATAAGCATTTTATGGACACACTAATCATCTTACGGAAACATGTAAGAAATGAGTGGCACAATACCTCAAAGTGACTGCCGTGAAATAAATAAGACTTTCAGCCCTAGCTGCGACGAAATGAAGCAACGGAATGCAACGATTAGGAAAAACAAAAATAACCTGGAAAAATTCAAAAGTAAGCAGTATCCTCAACGTTCCTCACATGTCGTAAGTTGGTAAGTTTAATTCTCTACTGTTTCACATGGCAGCAAAAACTATTATTAACTTTGTGTAAGGCTATTCAGAATTTTCCCGTGAGCGTCGAAAACAGTACTGGCATTCTGTTTTACAATAAGAAAGTACAGAACGACAGATCTGTAGTCAATAGGATACACAATTTTAGAAATTTAATAATGACTACGTTAAACACAAATATATATATATNGACAGATCTGTAGTCAATAGGATACACAATTTTAGAAATTTAATAATGACTACGTTAAACACAAATATATATATATTGTAGTGGACACTATAGTTTCCTCTTACCTGTGGGATTTAGGTTAGATTTCAATCACCACCTTATGGGATTTTTTCAAATCATGGTGGGTCTGGGGTGAATTATCAAGCTGTGTGGAGCCCATTTATTTATTATTTTTACTAGCATGAACTTAATTGGTATAATAAGAGTAAAAGAAGTCTGAACAAATCTAAACAATATTCTCTTGCTTTTGCATAAAAATATAAAAACTTGGAAATTGCCATATAAATATTCGTGTAAATCTTCTATATATTTACCGGTTAACTACACAGTGATTGTACAGATCCAGCATTCGTCCTGTATATTTCAAAGCAAATTCTTTTGAAATCCACAGTATTTGATTCTTAGCTTTAGTGAAAATATTTTAGCATCTGGTTTATAGAGATTTTTTTCGTAAAAGAACACATTTTNCCACAGTATTTGATTCTTAGCTTTAGTGAAAATATTTTAGCATCTGGTTTATAGAGATTTTTTTCGTAAAAGAACACATTTTTCATAGTGTGTAGTGATATTGACAAAAATACTTCGCTATGTATCTTCCACCACAACCCCCCCCCCCCTCCTACAAACAAGGTTGTTTTGCTATTGGAATTTTTAGAGTACAAGATTATCACGAGGTATTTACTAACCAACCTTAAAACTAAAAGGGACGTGGAAGGTTATTTTTGTAGGGATGAGAGCTAAGTGCATCTCAGTGCAGAGTCCTATGCGCCGGGACATGCAGGAAAAGTTATAACTACGGGACAAGTGCGCCATGGCTATACTGGGGTTGGGTAAAAATGACTGCAATTNGACATGCAGGAAAAGTTATAACTACGGGACAAGTGCGCCATGGCTATACTGGGGTTGGGTAAAAATGACTGCAATTAAGCGAGTGGGTGACGAGATTTGAGCTGCTCTTAAGGTTCGGCTTCACCCCTTTCGCCCAAATTCTTCGTTTACGAGTCATAATTTCAGTTTCTTTCAGAGATATTTTTGAAAATGTTTTGACTATACAAAATTTACAATTTACTAGTTGTTTAATACTTTTGTATCTCATTTGCGCTGTGTGTTATTTCCTGCTTGCAAAAAGGCGAGAACATATTGATAAAATGTAATATGTCCTCGACGTTTTACACCTAGCAGATAACACACAAATTTCAGCACAAAAATATTAAACAACTCGTAAAAAGTATATTTTCTATATACGTACTTTGTCAGTAATTACTATTGCTACAAGGACGCCGAGATTGTGATGGATGGAGTTCTTAATTTAAAAAAAAAACTACTAAATTTGAGTTTTAATTTCTTCATACACCTATAATTTACAGTATTAAATCATCTGTCTCCAGTATTACTCTTTATTTCGCAGTAGGCGCAATATTTAATGTATATTTCAACTCTAATTAACTTCCTTCTTTATTCATCTGTTTGGTTATTGTCAATTAACTCATACTCATCATTAACACACGTTCAGTCTATCTGTTACCATCATTTTTAATGTATTTTCACTCACGCGTCCAGTCCAATAGTCCAGCCTGCAGTCTTACTCTTCACTGCTCTGGTGTTCGCTGTCGCAGATTTCCCACCCGCTGGTCACTTCTCTCGCCGAGCGCTAGTTTCCTATCGCTGAAACTCATATATTCTAAAACTGCCGGCTCGGAGGCCCGGCGCTCTTTTTATAGCCGCTGGCCTTGACCTGGAAGGTTCGCCGCATCGAGAGTCTAGATGAGAGAAGCTTGGTCAGTAATTCAGAGCATCCTGACGTCTCAAAGACACCCGATGCCCATGGTCGGCAGCGACACGCGCCCTGCTAGGCATAACCGGCGGGCTTTGTAAACATTCCTTTGTCGAAAGCCACTGCGTCTCCGGTTGCAACTGATAACGCGCGCACGTCAATAAATCATCCAACTACTCTGTCCTTCACTTCCACTCGCCCGCGCGGCGCAAAGCAGCGAGCGCGTAACAATATAAATCCGAAATTATGATGCGAAAACGAGAATTTCCGCAAAAAAAGGTGAAGCCGAGCCTTAACATCGAGGCCTTGAGAGCTGACGAGGGTGAAGCGAGGTGAGTATGAAGCAGCGCCGGAATGAAAGTGCAGGAAAAACTGGAGATCCCCGAGAAAACCCGCCGACCAGTGGCATTTTTCGACACGATTCCCACATGCGAGGGTCCGGGAGCGACCCCGCCGGGAATCGAACCCGGTTCGCCTAGGTGGGAGGCGAGTGGTCTCACCACTACAACACCCCACCCCCAACCCACAATTGGGGTCATAGTTATCTTCCATGGGGGGAAACCGACCAATATATTCTAAAAACTTCTCGATAGAATGTAATTGCAAAATTGCATGCAATACATGAAGCAGAAGAGAAAGTTTGGTAAGGGAGGCTTTTTTTTTTTAGTTTGATGTTAGGTCTGGTAGATCATTACGATAACATTGCACTCCTTACTGAACGAATATTGCAATTCATCTCCGAGGCGGGAGAAATGTGATAAGAACCACAGAAGAAGGAT